>WEIU01019283.1:2117-17841 GCA_013389925.1 Aegithalos caudatus
GGTCAAATTTGGCTGTGGTCTGTACTGGCTTTACCAATACACTCCAGTCATGGTCTTGGATGGCTGAAGGTCCACTGTGAACACTGAGGAGAAGCAGTAAAGCAGCTATTTAGAAATGGGTTCAAATGCAGTTGAAATAATTTGCTCTAGAGATTAGGCCCATGCTCTTAATTGAAAAAAGGAAGGAAAATGATTTATCAATTATTCAGTATGTTTTCTTTGTACGAAACACTGAGGGTTTTTGTAAGTATGTGTGTCTCAATATAGTGTTTTTATTGAACTATTAAATGTAATTAGAAACCAAAGGTAAATGGTGTCTCAGTGAGTCAAGAAAGCCACAGAGGAGCTGAGTGGTGTCTGTAGCTTTCTGAGCATTGTCAGTTCCCCAGGAAGCCTACCTAAGGGTGATTAGCTCTTTACCCAGGCTTACTTCAGCTTGTTTCTAACTAATGATGATTTACCATTTAGCTAAATGCTAAGCAACGTTTGTTTGACAGAGTGCAAATGTGGGCTCAGAGAAAAGCAGGTAAAGATTCACTACAAAGGGCCTGTCAAAATACTTCTAACATAGACTGCCACAGCGTTAAACAATTTATTAATAAGCCTATTAATGCCCAAGGATTTTTTTGTGTGTGTGTCTTGAGGTTCTGTTAAAAACATCAGTGTTTAAGATGCTATCCACACAGGCTTAATGCCAGGGAAAGCAATCCCATTAAATTGGACCTCATAAATATTTCATGAGGTCCAATTTAAAATTAATCTTGGCATGAAGCCAAACCAGGCAGTATATTTGTTACTGTATTAAAAAGAAACAGCAGATGAGGTACTTTTTCACAATAGTAATCTGACTGGATTTTTTGCAGCATCCTATCAATATTTTTAATAATACAGCTGTTAGTTTTGGCAGGAAGAAATGCATTTCTTTCATCATCCATTCACGCACAAATCATACTGCAACTAGTGTATTTTAAATGTTGTCCTTCTAGAAAATGATTTTGTTTTCCTGGTGATGAAGTCTCTGTTTTATGAAAAAAATGTCACCTTGTTACTTGGAGGAAAATAGATAGATCTGTAAATTAATAGGGAGAGTATAGGTTTCTTTGGGAAAAGGCTATGAAGCAATCAGTTTTCAAAAGGGATTGAGGCAGGTAGGAGGTTTTCAATGTGATTTGAATCTGAAGCACCTCAGTCATCTGGAATATGAAGTTTAGGATTTTAAAGTAATTTTGATGGTGAAATTTACTTCTTAGTAGGCAAATTGGAAGAAATGTAATTGGACAGCAGTTAAGATTCAGTAGAAATATATCCCCAGGTATGCTAGAAATCTAGGGAAGCCTTTATTTATTTTTTTGAGACAAAGTCTCCAGATTTTAATGCCTCTTTGAGTCATTCAGGACACGCAATCTGAACACATAAGACACAGGCAGAGAAAAGAGAACTCATTTACTTTGCTCATTTAAGAGATCAGATGGTTTGGGGGACTGACTGATGGGAAAGGAATTCAGGCTGCAAAAAAATTACTGCAGAAATAAAAAGTCCCCTACTCTTGGCAATAAGCATCAGATGAGGTCTCTAAATATTTACCAATTTTTGACAAGAATATTAGAGACTTTCTTTTTGTCTTTCATATATTGCTTGTTTTCCTAGTCTTTGTCCAAATTTCAGTCTTGAGAATTTCCTTTATATATTTGCAAAACACTTATAAATGTGTGTGTGAGGAAAGGGAATAAATAATAAATACAATGACAATATAAAAGCTTGAGTAACAGTTCATGTTTTATGGTTTTAAAGCTGATGTGAGGATGAAGAAGAAAGCCTTTTATGCTGGAATAATTTCTGGGAGACACTGGTAAGAAACAAGATTACAGGGTGTTTAGAGATGTGCGTTTCAATAAGGAGCAATCACCATTCATATGCATACGTTTCATTTAAATGCATTATATACACTGGCAGATTGGGAGGCAATCCTGGAACATTGAACATAATTTATTTGGATTTGAGGAAAGCCTTTGCTTTTGTGCCTTACAATGGATTTGATTTACTAAGTCGGGAGAAAAAGTGGAAGCAGATTTAAATGGACTTGCATTTGACTGTGGAGAGGGGAATAGTGGTTATATGAATGTGGAAATGGACAAGGGTAGTGTGGAGGGAATGCCATGGGGTTCAGTACACCTGACCTGCTGCCTGAAATTCTTGTTTAGGTGTAAGAGGGTGAAGGGGGAAGGGGACACTGTGTGACTGTGCCTCCTGTCTTAGAGATGAATTGAATCTCTTGTGGAGTCCTGCTCTGCCCCATTTACCACAGATGGAGCCTACAGACCCATCTTGGGCTGGATGCATCATGTGAAACTAGAGGAGGTGAATACCAAATTGGTTCTTTCCTATAGGTGTGACTTGTCTCTCTGCTTGATTGCAATGAGTGAGAGACTTAAGTGGCCATTTGATTTATCTGGACTCTTCTCTAGTGGGTTTTGGACTGGGCCCTGTGGAAAGGAAGTTTCAATGAAATGTTTCTCGTGAAGGAAAGGTGACTTTGATCAAATACTACTTCGGGTGGATGGGTTATGCAGGGCAGGAGCAAGCAACTCTGGAAACCAGCAGGGATTCCCTGAGAAAAGGGTCACCTCCAAGCTGACAGGGAGAGCTAATCCCAGCATAGGAGTGAGGTGTATGTGCCAGTGCTGCAGCTATATGTAATAGTCTCTCAGATCTCCATTTCTGTCTGTGACATATGAATACAATGGCAGTTAAGAAATAACATGGGTTTGATGCTTCCAAAGACAGGTTTTTCAGGATGGGAAGTGAAAGATGTAGGGTTTTGAGAAGTTCAAGGAACTCTGGCCACAAAATTTCTATTGTGTAGCAAAATTTGGCCAAAAATGTAGTCCTGGTTTCAATTTACCTTCCCAATTTTACAGGATCAGAGAATGACTGAAGTTGGAAGGCACCTCTGGAATTTGTCTAGTCCAGCCCCTCCTGCTCCAAGCAGGGTCAGCCATAACAAGTTACTCAGGGCCATGTGAAGTTGGGTTTTGAATACATCCAAGGATGGAGACTCCACACCCTCTCTGGGTGACCTATTGCAGTGTTTAGTCACCCCTACAAGGTAAAAGCTTTTTCTTATATATGAATGCAATTCCTTGCTTGTATTCCTTGTTTTCTTGGATACCACTAGGAAGAGTCTGGAGCTGCCTTGTGTTCCAGCAAGTAGAACAGCTCAGCAGTAGTACATGCAAAGCCATGGTAACCCCAATTTTGAGTCTCATCATTGTTTTAGGCATTCTTTCCTGCCCAATCAACATGCAGTTCACAGTATCTTTCTCTAGACACCAGATTTAAGTCCCCAAATGCAAGAATTATGTCGTCTGTCTGAAGATGATCAACTTTTTCATATGCTTTTTCCTGCTTCTCTCTTTCTCATATGCTCTCAGCAGAAAAAAAAAATCCTGTTTCTTTTTTGGCCCAAGACGTAAATTCTGAACTAATAATGAACTTCCTCAGTTATGTCAAAGAATGGAGGGCTTCCAGTGATTAAGAATGAAGGTGAAAGCTCATGTCTTATAAAAGGATATACTGCATTGTGATATAGATATCTTAATTGAGCATATAAGAAGGAAGAGAAAAAAAATGAAATAAAACATGATATGAAAGCAGTTAATAAAAAGACAAATGGCTGTAGTCTGGAAGCTCACCCACACAAAATGACAGAGGGTAAAAAGTCTTGAGTTTGGTAGCTAACAGGATGACTGTGATTCACCCAAGTGACTGCAGAAAAGGCAAATAGAAAGTCTCAGACACAGTGTTTCCAGTAGTGATAAAGACTATTGATGTCATCCCAAAAAGCACTGATAAAGCCTAGGGTTGTTCAGCCTGGCAAACATTTTGGTGTTAGTGGATATGTCTTCTCTGTACACCAAGCAAGGGAGGAAAAACACATGCTGGTGAAGCTGGAAGATGTTGGCATTAAAGCAAATTGATTTAAGCATCCAGAACTAAGGCTGGCAACATGAACAATATTTGTATCAGAAAGAGCAGGTAAAGTTCTAGAACCACCTGCCATTAGAAATTGTAGGGAAATAAGAGTGGAAATGTGTGCTCAGTCTATAGAAGAGTGTAATGCAGTAGATTATGCCAGCTCACACCGTGTCCCAAGAGCTTTCTTCTGGCCATCATACTGCTGAAATCACAAGGGGGAAGGCAGTTGCCCAGCCATAGATATCTACTGCTTTTTGGGATACCTTGGGGTGTCCTGGCTGTTCTTCAGGTGCCACTCCTGTGTCCCTTCTGATAGGTGTCAGGTGGATGCTGCAGCATCTCTGATGTATCTCAGGAGGCATTAGATCCTTGTGTCTGGGCACCTGAGTCAAGCTCTAGCAGTCAATAGAGAAGTTAGGAAAGTTAAACTCAGCTGTGCTGGCCTCTGGTTTGTAGGGCTGGTGAAGCATGAGCACATGATGCTGATATATTGTATTCTTCCATCATTAGCTTTGAGGAATTTCTAAGAGTTTTTTTTTAATGAACTCGTTAGAAATGAAGGAATTAAAACTATATGAAGCATAGTTTGTGAGTTATGAAAGAAATATCTGTTGCTGCTGACTACTAAACCATGCTGTAGAGAGCAATTTGGGAGCAGCCAACAGATGATTCTATACAACACAAATATTTTTGTCATTGTCTGGAGTCTATGTTGTCCCCTTGTTTTCTGCAACTCTTTCTTCAGTAACCAATGTTCTCCCACATTTTAAATTGATGAGTAAACAGTGACATCTCCAATCTAAGTTATGTATCAACTTCCTGAGATGTCATTATACGTCATTTGTAACAGTGATTATTTAGGATATAAGCCAATTTTAGATATTTAGTACCAGTGAATTTTCCTAAAAGTAAATAAAATATATGATAGCTCCAAAGCTTACTGAATGAACAAAAGTAGTTGAATATTATGTTGCTTTGCTGAGTCTTAGAAAAAGCTACACATATGAAAATATAATTAATAGATTTCTTTTGACTGCAACATAACCAGAGCAAATTCTCCAAGAAGAGGTAAAGGTGCTCTTAGAAGTGGGACTGGCTGATATTTAGTGAAATTCAGGAGCTGATAGTAGATAAGTTTGGCACTCTATGAAAGGAGATCAGCATTCCATTCACATTGTCCTACCCCCTGTTCAAAAGCAGACTTTTATCCTTTGCCATCAGAAGGAAACCATGTGATTTTTGCAACCAGGTGTATCTGACCATACGCCAATATTATTAATATCAACATATTAATAATATTACTAGGCGATTATCTGCTGTGCACAGGGAGCTACATAACATTTGCAATTTGGTATGGTAATGAGTGTTTGGAATAAGCTGGAAGTTGAAATAGATTTGTATCTGCAATTGTGAGCAGTATCCTGACAACATGCCACTATTTCTCCATTATATGGGCTAAGATTTATACCAGGCTACCAGCACACAAGGTTGCAAGCATTATCTTTGGCTATATATTTTATAGAGGATTTTTGTTGAATAGAAGCAAGTTTCTTGATTCTAGATAAGATTTTCTATGGAAATTATGGCCCCATAACTCAAGTACAACTCAGGTTACAAATTCCATTTGTAAGCTACTCCTGGAAAAGGAGAAAGAATTTGACTGGATGGGATGATGGTGTCTACCTATGACGTTTCAAGAATGTGTTTGAGATACAGATGATGTACCTTATAATATTTGAACTTTTGTTTTTGGAAGAAATTTGGTGTCAGTTCTGACAGTGCTTTACTGTTTCTTTGATTCATTCTATGGAGTTTCAGGGATGAGGCCATTGTAGACTTGCAGGGCTTACAGCTTTTCTAATCTCAGTCTACACTAGTGATGTAGATCTTTAATTCACTCACAAACTAAAGATATTTTCTATTTTTCATGGCACATTCAGATTCAGCTAACCTTTTAATTTTGACTGATTTTATGGTGTGGATTTTTCTGTGCTTTTGAAATCTGTTTCATTCCCCTCCTTCCCCACTTTAAAATACAGAAATAAACCACATTGGCTTTAGTCTTATTTCCTCTGCAGATATGTTTTAGGATTGGGTGGTGTTATCCTATTATTACTTAACTTGCAGTCCCCTTTGTTTCCTTTTAGAACATTCTAAGGTGTTTTGATGTATTTGCATTTTCATATGCTCTTTTTCTTTAGAATAAATACTGGGACGTGTCTTAAGAGACAAAGATTGTAATTCAAGTACTTACCTTCTAGAATACATTATTGATTTGATTAAAAAAATTAGAAATTCTCTTGTATCAAAACCCACAGTTTATTCTGGGCTGAGTAATCATGAAATGTTAAAGCATAACAGTAGGAAAAACCAATTTAGACCCATATTTTGCAGAGAGATTGAACCTACAATGTGATTACAATTAGAATTAGTAGAAAACAAAACATTGCTTGTATAGACAGGCTTAGGTACAGAGAAACAGCAGAGGAGCTGTTTCTTACCCTAATTTTATGGAGTTTATGTACTAGAGATAAATAAGTATTCTTAAGTGAAGTGAAAGATCTTTTGAACTCTCTCTGGAATCTCAAAATTGAAATTACATTGTTGTTCTGGTGTAGATGGGTATAGACAGGTAATGCAAGGCCAGGTGAATTGTATCAAGGAGGCATTTTTATTAACTGGCATACTTACAAAATGCTTTTAATCTGGATGGCAATCAAAGCCCTGAGATCTGAACCAATGTCAAACCCTTAGGACAACCTTTGGTATTACCACATATCATGATGCTTTCAGAAAGCAAAAGAAATGTAGCAAGTATTGTGTGTTCAATGAATTTGGCATACCAGAAACATTTTTTTGGATCCTGAAGAGTGAATTTCTGGGGAGAATTAGATGCCCATTTTTACAAATATGCTTGGCTGTGATAAAGGATTATCCATGGAAGCAAATTTTAAATATATCTGGTTTAAAATGTTGCAGGGATCATGGCAGACTCCATTCATGTGTTTAGAGGTTGGATTGATTACTTCTTAGATACGGTTTTATTATGAAGATCAAGATTTCTTGAAACAGGACTTTGTGATTTACCTTCTTTAAGGCCACATCAGCCATAGATACTTTCCCAAACATCAATTGCATGTTATGTGATGTCCATGAATTTATGCACTCGTGCCAACCCAAGTGGCTTATATGTCTAGTGAAGGTGAAGTTTTTATTCCACAGATGAAGAAGGAGAGGGAGAGAATTTGATAAATAATTGAGTTTGTTCCAAACAAATTGGGTGGTGCAAAGTAAGGAATATACATGAAAGGTGGTGAAGGGAATGGGTTTGCCAGAGCTAAGGAGTGTAGGAGGAGATGAAAGTAGAGATGTGGCTTTGAAAGAAAGCTTTGAAAGAAAGAAGAAACATGGATGTGGGAGATTGGTGGAGATACACTGAGAGAGAGGGGCTATAGAGAGCTGAGTTTCAAGTGCAGCTGAGCTGGAAAGGAGAATGTGCTATGGAAAATAGGAAATTGTGTCTTAGCAGTGAGAATGACAACAGAGGACACACATGGAGATGTAGAAAGTGGAAAAACTTCAGGGTCTGGGTATGAGGGCTCTGCAAGGGAAAACGATGGGGATTTCTTCAATAAAAAGGCTGGTGTCATCAAATAAGTAATAAGGAAAAAATATGATATTATTCATATTGGGTCATATTTTCTGTGAGTTAAATGGAGTTCATCTGAGAGAGTTTACCTACCAGGTCCACTATGAAGTGATCGTGAGGATTAATGATATAATTAAAATGCAGACATTTTAGGAATTAGAATTTAGGAACTACAGGATCTGTAGAATGTGGGGAGACAAATTTTTGAGGTATGGCAGAAGAGGTCACCTAAGAGACTGAGAGAGATAATTAGAGTGGAGGAAATTGTCTGAGAGAAAAATCAAAAGCTTCAGAATGCAACCTGAGAAATGTCACTGTTTTTCTGCCTCTCCTAAAAATTTATAAAAGGCATTTATTGCATCAAACAGTTGCTATTGGTGGAACACAGATACAGGAACAGAAAGATTGGTGTTTAGAACAAGCAAAATTGCTTCTTGAGAAAGATGGGTGATAGCCTGCACTTCTCATTTTGTTTTTAAAAATGGATTAAATAAATTTGAATCTTCCATTAGAGCAGAAACAAGCTGAATCCTAATCTCATTTTATCAACATTCTGGAATCTTGGGAAAAAAACCCTGATTTTGCCTCAACTCTGTTTCAAACCAGCATGCATTTTGAAAAACCCTCATAGCTAGGCAGACAGGGCTGCACTTTTATTTTGTTTTACAAAGTGTGTTTGTTTGTGGTAGATATATAATTAGTCTTTTAAACCGCCACATTTCAGGAAGTGACCTAGTGTAAAGCCCATAATTTTTATTCTTCTATTTTATGAATATGAAATCACTGACTGCAATTTCTTGTGGAAAGAATATATTGATTTTTTGAAAGTAACTAGAGGGTAAAGATGCTTAAAGAAGGGTTGGTGTTTGGTATCTTTTGATATTCTTGGGGTGCTCTGCACACAGCCAAAAATTGGGCTCTCTGATCCTGGGGAGTCTCTTCCAACTCAGTATATTCTATGATTCTTTGATTCTAACTTACAGAATAGAACCTGTGAGTTCCATGCCTCTTGCACAGGTTTCATTTACATTTTTCTTTCTCAGGATTAAAAAAGTGTTGGGAGAAAGCTGATGACTTTTTGAGGACTTCACTGTATTGCCTGCCTTCCATAATTACATGGACTTAAATCAACTGATTTACTCCTCTCTGAAACTAAGTAAGCCTTACTCAGTCTTATCACACATATTTATCAGCATGGTTCTGTTTTGAGAAGTTATTGGCTGTAGTAATTACAGTCTTCATAATTTACGATATTATAATATAAGCCCTTTTTTGCCTGGAGCACTAGAATTTATTTGTGTTTTTATTTACATAACATATTTATTACTTATGGAAGAGGCTCCAGTGGAAATGCTGAAGAGTTACTCATGGAATGCATGCATGGATGAGTGGTTTTAAGGTATGTGCCATCTTCTTTGAGATCCTCTTGTGAAGCTGGCAGTTCTGAGTGGCATCCAGAAATGATTCCTTTCTCCTTTTCTAGTGTATTGCTATTTCAGTGAACTCCTACATGAATATCATGTTTCCAGCACACTTTCTCTGTGTGTATGCAACATTTGGACTTCTGTGGACACCAATAGTGCTCTATGGCTCAACTTCAGTGCATGCATCCAGCAATACACACCCAAAAAAAATGGAACCATGTAGGAGTGAGTCCGGTGTTTGTGAACAGACTTTCTGTTTGCTGCTTTATAAACATTCCAAGCATTTAAAACTGTAAATCCTGAAAATGGAACCAATGATTGTTGGTTCATTGCTTAATGCCTCCAGACTGCTGATCACTGTAGATGTGATCAGTGCCCCTTCCTGCAAAACCTTTCCGTGTTATGAGACTCTCACTGTCATATCTGGAATCCATAAGCCATTGGTGCTCCATGGCATTTATCCTCTATTAGCCAACTAGACCACCATTAAGTACCAAAGAGGAAAACAAAGGTTCTGGTCTTGCTCTGAGGAACTTAACTGCTATAGAGGTGAAAGGTTGTAACTGAATTTAGTAAAATGGCTCCCAGAAAAGTAGCTACTTTCTGCAGGCTTGTAATATAAGAGTGTGTGTAATGTGAAACCCATGCAAGTCTACTCCCAGTTTTTAGGATCTTTTCCTTGCATGTAGGAGTACTTCAATGTGTATGTGTGGTCCCAGGGAAAGCTGCAGGAGCACTAAAATGGATAATGGTTCTCAGGTTGAGCCTCTGCTTATAGTAAGAGAAGTGGGTGGATCCCAATGCAACAAAAGCATGTCAATATGAGTGTGATTTCCATGGACACATCATCAAAACGAAAATCTTGCACTGTATCTTAAATTCCAACGGAATATCAAGAGTTCTCAAAATGTGATCAATAAGGTTGCCTAAGAATATGACATATTGAAATACAACAGTGTCTTCCTTTTAGAAATGAATGGGATCAATACATTTTGTTTAGATGTCCAAAGTCATGGAACTGATTAATCTTTAATTCTGAAAGGTAAGTGAAAGTGCCTGAGATGTTTAATATAATAATACATTGACATTCACTATAAACACAGTGAGCCCTATGCCCTACAGATGCCAGGAAGGAATGTGGTTTCCGCAGGCAATGCTACTTGCTCTGGATGCAATGTTTGCTCTGCAGGTCATACATCCAGCATGACACGTTAATGGCACTGGGTGTCTCTTTAGTGCCCCTGGTTGCATGGTACTCAAGTGTGATTTGGGCAAGGTGGCATCTCATGGGCTCCCACAGTCATGAGTGACCTGCTTCAGAGGCAGTTTAACCAACCCTGTGCCCATCAATAGAAGAGACAAACAGTTGTGGTTTTTTTTTTTTTTTTTTTGCCAGTCAGATCTTAGGAGACCCAAGACCAACTCTGTCAGTCTCTACTGATATGGACATGAATTTCTATGTCACACAAGTGATGCACTGTAGAATATTTCAGTCAACTTATATGATGGCAGAAGACAGTCCCACTTCACACGTAAACTTCCCTTGGCTGTAAATGTTTCTGGAACACTTTTTGTCCTGAACCACGTGTTCTATCTTCAGTTGTAGGTGGTACAAAATGATTTGTACCACACTGAAGCAAAGCTGGTTAAAACCAACCAGCTAACATTAGTAAAGAAAGTGATGTCCCAGCAGTGTGTCTCCAATATGACCTTAATAATCCTTCCACTGCCTTCTAAACAATATAATTGGTTTGAAAATGTCATTTTGGGTGAGTCAGAGCAATTTGTGAATATTGGTAAGAATGAATATATTTTCCTGAAGAATCTATAATGAAAAAGAATCATACCCCATTGTAATTATGCATCCATGCCTTATACAATTTTACAGTACCCATGCCAAGATTTGAGAGCTTATTTGCTAATTGTAGATGAATATGCCAGTTAATTAATTAGGAACTATACACCCTCAGTTGTATGTATCTATCATACTGATATAATTTATAGTGATACATTTGTCTGGGTAGTTTATTGTCCATGGAGGGAGGTAACATGCAGTTTATTTAAGGCATCTAATTTAGGTGTGATTTAGCATATCAGAAGTTAAGAAATACAGTTTTTGTGTTAGGGAAGAGGAGCAGGTACCTCTGAGGGCAATTCAAATCAAGCACATCTGGACATGTGAATGTACTTCTGGTGAAATAAAAGAGTTTATCTTATGAGACAGGATGAGCACTAATCACTAAGCAGTCTCATGAGTTTCCAGAGCCTTGGATACAATTCCTCCTCATCCTAGGTTTTTCATATGTCCGTGGCATACCTCAGCTCATTCTTTCTTTCTGCTAGTGGAGACTGTCCTCTATCCTACATGATGGCAGCCATCTGTATTTTGAAAATCTGATTCTTGTTTGCTTAAACTTGATTCTCATTTTGTGCTTCTTGGGATAGTGGTCAATTTTTTTTTTTTTCTCTCCTGTATCATTATTTACATGCCACAGGAAAACAGGAATCATCTGTGCTTTAGGAATGACTTTAACTGGAACATAGCAATGGTGTGGTATATGTATCTGTATGTACAGAGTTGATCATCTAGATATAAACTTCAATATATGGTCCAGGACACTGCAAAGGCAAAATGATGTACATAGTGTCACTGGTTTTAATATGAGGCTTTTAAGAGTTAGCAAGTTATGAAGGAAGCAGGCAGGATCTTAACTTTTTTTTTCCTGTGACATGTCTTTGACTTAATAAAGATTTTTAAATTAAATTTTTTGCTAAGCTTTGGAGGAGATCCTCACTTACTAAGTATTTCCCCAAACAAAATTAAAAGTAGGCAAACAATAGGTATCTATAAAGGAAAAGTATATATCCTGTTCTATAACTCTGTTCAAAGCTCACTAGGAATGCTTGTGGTGTGCTTGTCAACATATATATTGCTGCCCAATGACATATAAGTAAATAAGAAATCATGTCAATACATTTGAGAGATCTTAATAATGTTAAATAATTGATTACTAAATACATAATTTGATGGTCTTAATTAATAATATGCTGTAGTGTGGAGTTCTGTCACGGTGACCCCAAGGTCAAGACCTGTAGTTTATGGACTATTAATTAGCCATTAAGTAATTCACTCATCTGACCTGCAAATCTATCAGATTGATGGATAGCAGAGACCTTTATGTTCCTAATAGGTATTCTATTTAACTTTCAAAATTTTCAAGCAAAGTTTGATGCCTGGGTAAAATGAAGTGAGAAGAGAGCTTAACAATTTTTAAAGGCTATTTCATCACCTTTCATTTGAAAGCAGATATTAGCTTGAAGAATGCCATTGCTGTCTTCACTGTTCTCACAGGACTACTGACTGGAAGGTACAACTGTACCTTAATTTTGTTCCTTTAAAAAGAGGAAATCAAAATGATTTTTACAGATCTTTTGAATGTGTAATATCAAGCATAAATTTTAATTGCACTTCATTTACTAAGTGGTGCATTACCTCATCCTTTGGTTTTAACAATGGATTTTCTATAAATCTTCATATGGTTAAACATGATAAACTGCTCAACATATCATGGAACATGGCAGTGCTTATTAGCACTTGAGAAGTTATTGATTGCTTATCTTGATTAATCTTTTATGGGTCTCTATAGTATTAATTCCACAGAAAAGGCTTTGGAAGTTCTGTAGCATTAGTCTCCTCATTCATACATTCACTTTCAATTACATGGATTTCTTTGACTGCTCTTGCTAGATTAATTATAACCTCTTTGTCACCAGATCTTGATTTCAGTTTATCAAGAATTAGAATTTTAATGAAAAATATGTATTTAAAAGATTCTAAGAAATAGTGGCATTAATGAGATGTGATGTTTCCTGCAATTTGGTAAAAGGAAGGAATTCTTAGGTTTCTGACATATAAGGAAGAGAAGTGAATATCAGATTCAGAGGCACAGTTTATGACACATGGGTTTTTCCAGACATTCAGCTGCTTCATTTCAAATACAGTCTGGGAAGTTTTCTCTCATTTTTAACTTAGTGACAAAGCTTTTCTATAACAAGCAGTATCAGCTTTATCATAAAGCAGAGACAAGAGTGTCTTTTGCTCACCAGTTTTATCTTTGGGAAGGCACATTTCCTATATCCCAGAGAAGTACCTGCTCTGCTCAGCTTTAGGCTATTAAATGGAAATCTTGGTATGTTTGCATCTTCCTTCTGTTGAAGAGTGAAAATATATTCTGGGATTCAAAAATTCACGATGTCTTTGGTCTTGGACAATCATAAAATCAAAGAGCATAACATTATACAAAATTAACTGGTAGGTAAAAAGACTTGGCAAACAGAGGTCAATTTAACAAAAAACATCCTAAGAAACTGCTTCAACCATAAGATCTGAAAACTTAGTATTTCCATTCTAATTTGATAGGATGTCACCATTTCATGGTCAACTACTGATAAATAAATACTTGGGCCCTGTGGCTTTGCCATCACCATCCCAAGAATTCCACCATTTCAAGAAGGGATCTTTCTTATTAATTTTGAGTCTGCAATGTATTTTAGGTGACTGCATTTACTAAAATAAAAATCCTAGGAAGTAAATCCTGAGATAAGAGCACTATTGCTCTTCCCTGCTGCACAAGGGGTTCCTCTCCAGCTTGAATTCATCTGCATTTAGCAGGGTTGATCTCTTTCCAGCAAGAGATCACCAAAATGACCATGGAAAAGACCAAGTATTCTGGGTCTCACTTTCTTCCCTTCTTATACTCCAATTTACCTTCACTCAAAAGATCTGTTAAATGAACATTGGGATTCATAAGGGGGGGAATACAAAGTGTTGTAACTGCTGAGTGTCCAGCCTGGACTGCTGTGTGGCAACATTTTGGACTTGGCATTTGCTGCCCTTTGTGTGAGGACACGAAGGAAATTTAAATTCATCATGTGTGTGTATTAAAACCTTGAAGGATTGCACAGTTATGGAGGTGTCCTATTCTGGTGCTGTAAAACAGCAACAGGAGGGTGTGAAAGTTTCCAGTGATTTACAGCGCTGTTGATCCTATTCCAATTCAGAAGAATGGAAAAGCTGTCACTGTCTGGAATGGACAGGGGTCAAACCGGTGTCACTGCAGCAGCACTAGTAATGATCTCACTTTCTTACAAATCTAAACCATTGGCAAAAGCAACAGAGCTCTGAAGTAAACAAACAAAACCCCCATAGCAATAAAAGGGTGGCTTTATTCTGAGTTAACATCATATTGAAGGACTAATGAGTCATCTGCCTTATTAATAATAAGCAGATTTTCAATACCAGCATATTTTATTGTTATCAATCCCTGTTGCATGTGTAGGAGCTGGAGTACAGCCAAAAGGAGAGGAGGAGTAGAAAGGTCTCTTGGTTTCATAGGTTAAAAGAAAAAAAAATAAGAAAGCAGATGAGCTCAATTCCTGTTTCTATTTAAGTTGAAATAAAAACATCTTTTGGCCTTGAAAAGGCCAATATTTCACCCTGCATGAGGACTTACTTTTCCTTTCTCTGTAACACGCTTTTATATGCAGTGCTAGTCCTTGAGAGCTCTGCCATCCTCAGATGTGCTGTGGGAGAAGCTTAACTAGTCTAGTCAAGGTCTTCACATGGCAGGTGCCATAAGAATGCAAATCATAGACTATATTAATGACTGAGTATGCATGGACATCTGTGAAGGAATTTAGACATAAATGGTATTTAGACATCCATTGCATTCCTAGGAACATCTAGTATTTTGTTAGTTCTGAAAGCTGTTGAGTGTTAGCTATTGAATATCTAATTTACAAGGTTGCTCTGGAGGAAAACCAGGTCACTTCTCCAGAGACACTGAGAGAAGAAATGGACCAATGGTGTCTCCCTGTCCCTAGCAGTTTTGTCAATTACACTCTGAGGACAAATATTTTGCCACACAAATCCCTTGGACTTCATGTAGTGTCTGAAGGGGCTTAAATGCAGATATTTTATTGTATGAGAAAGTGCAGGACGCACAGATAGAAAGCAACCTGCTATGAAATTATCAGTAAGCTGGCATAAAACAGGATTTATACTTGGGCTGTAAACTAAATGGATACATTAACCACAAGATCCCTATTGGAAAAGGCAGTGGGCCACAACTCGAGTGTAGCCTGAGGGTAATGGCAGCAGCTGCAGAGCAATTGTTCTTTGTGTCATGCAAAAATGTTCATCTTGTCTTCTTTCCACATGGGTCTCAACAGAGGGAGAAAGATTTTATTTTCCAATATATTGAGGGATTTATACCAGTAATTTTCAAAGGGTAAACACATGATGTTTCGTATTAGGATGTGCTGTCAATGGAAAAAAAAAAAAGTGGTCTGAAAGAATCCTCAAGTTGGTTTAAATTTATTTTGAAAATAGTGGATAAGGGAAACACCTTCTAAAATCAGGATGGTCATGTTATGTCTCTAAATTAGTCTCGGTATCAAGGTTATATGAAAAGAGTTCTATTTCTCAAGTTGGCTTTCTGAACTTAGTAAGCAATTTTGATAAATAGATAACTAAAATGAATTGCTGCAAATACATGGCATGTCCATGTGAAAAATGTGGAATTTGCCCAGGGAAGAGTTAAATCTCAAGTTTGGTGAGTTGGTTTATCTCTATGATATTTTGAGGTTAGAGCCTTCAACTTCTACTTTGATACCG
>WEIU01019283.1:17860-96056 GCA_013389925.1 Aegithalos caudatus
CAACACCAGTGTGTTTCTTGTGGTGGACATCACTTGTGCTTCCTCACAGCCCTTTATCATCAGCATGCACAGAACAACTGCAGCATGTTCCAGCTTATATCCTCTACCTTATGGTACAGGGTCCCTTTAAAATCCCTTTTTGAAATCAGTTAGGGAAGTCACATGAAATATTTCGCAACATTTGCTGCTTGAGTTACATGGTTTTACTATGTTGCACTGTGTTTTCTTCTTTAATTAAAGGTGTTTTTACTTGAAAAACAATTATTTTCTTGGGAAGCTTTTTTTCCCTCAAAAACATGCTACACAACATCAGGAATGAACATGTTAAAAATTAATTTTCACTTACAATCTCTTCACTTAAAGGGTAACCCATAATTCTCATAATACTCACTTGAACTTAATGTTTTCCTGTCTTCTAATGGACAGTAATTGAGAGGGATCCATCATCTAAATTATACTCTAGTGCAGAGAATCACTTAGAAAAATGGTGCTATAAACTGGAATCTCTATGGTAAAAATCAATCCATGGAAGCTGGTTAGTTTTAAGGAAAGATATTACCTGTCTGTTAGACTTATATGTAGCTTTATTGTGTTTATATTAAATTTGTATTTGGAGTGTAAGTCCATTGTTTTTCTAATATGAATTACAGTGATGGCCCTCATACTAATTTGTTTTTGTTTCCACATGCTTCCATGGAACTCTTCTTCCATGGAACTCTTGTGTCTTCTTCACTGGCATAACTGGATATAGTTTGCAAGATTTTAAGGATATCCTCCCAGCATTGCTTGCACTTTTTTCCTGTTTTCTGGATTTCAAGAAGGGATGTCTCTTATTCACTTTGTGTCTGTAATATATTCTAGGTGACTGCATTTACTAAAATGAAAATCCCAGGAACTAAATCCTGAGATAAGAGCACTATTGCTCTTCCCTGCTGCACAAGGGGTTCCTCTCCAGCTTGAATTCATCTGCATTTAGCAGGGTTGATCTCTTTCCAGCAAGAGATCACCAAAATGACTGTGGAAAAAGCCTGCAGGATGCCTGGAGACAGCCCCTAACTCATGGGTTGTCAGATGTTTGAGAGTACATTTTTGGAAAGGAATCATTTTGTACCAGCCCTGTCCTTAGTCCTCCTCTTAATTCCTACTCAGGGCTTGATACCAAGGATATATGGATGTCACCCTGCCAACCAATCTCACTTCTAGTTTAATAGAGACAGAGGGAGATGCATGCCCAGGGTGCTGCTGCCCCAAATTCAGCCTCCAAACTCTCCTTTTCCAGATATTTGGTGTGATCCTGCCAGTATCATAAATGTCCAAGAGCTTTGTTTCCCAAGTTGCTGAGAGCAGCCCTAGGAATTCTGTGGGAATACCCAGGGGTAAAAGCAGTACTGAATCCCAGTCCAATAATTTAACTGGAAAATATCTATGTATTGTCTTCCTAGTTTCTAGCAAACTCCAAGGGCAGTAGGGCTAGGTGAAAATTTAGCAATATGTACTGCATGCCATATTTGAAAATTATTAAGAAATTAATCATAAAAGACAGAAATGAGTCTCTTCTGACCAGCTCTGACCTTCAAATATCCTTCTCCCCTGACACATCAGTTTTTGCTTTCAATAGCTGTGAAGCATCTTTCTCTGAGAAACTGNGTGTCTTCTTCACTGGCATAACTGGATATAGTTTGCAAGATTTTAAGGATATCCTCCCAGCATTGCTTGCACTTTTTTCCTGTTTTCTGGATTTCAAGAAGGGATGTCTCTTATTCACTTTGTGTCTGTAATATATTCTAGGTGACTGCATTTACTAAAATGAAAATCCCAGGAACTAAATCCTGAGATAAGAGCACTATTGCTCTTCCCTGCTGCACAAGGGGTTCCTCTCCAGCTTGAATTAATCTGTTTTAGCAGGGTTGATCTCTTTCCAGCAAGAGATCACCAAAATGACTGTGGAAAAAGCCTGCAGGATGCCTGGAGACAGCCCCTAACTCATGGGTTGTCAGATGTTTGAGAGTACATTTTTGGAAAGGAATCATTTTGTACCAGCCCTGTCCTTAGTCCTCCTCTTAATCCCTACTCAGGGCTTGATACCAAGGATATATAGATGTCACCCTGCCAACCAATCTGCCTATTTCTCACTTCTAGTTTAATAGAGACAGAGGGAGATGCATGCCCAGGGTGCTGCTGCCCCAAATTCAGCTTCCAAACTCTCCTTTTCCAGATATTTGGTGTGATCCTGCCAGTATCATAAATGTCCAAGAGCTTTGTTTCCCAAGTTGCTGAGAGCAGCCCTAGGAATTCTGTGGGAATACCCAGGGGTAAAAGCAGTACTGAATCCCAGTCCAATAATTTAACTGGAAAATATCTATGTATTGTCTTCCTAGTTTCTAGCAAACTCCAAGGGCAGTAGGGCTAGGTGAAAATTTAGCAATATGTACTGCATGCCATATTTGAAAATTATTAAGAAATTAATCATAAAAGACAGAAATGAGTCTCTTCTGACCAGCTCTGACCTTCAAATATCCTTCTCCCCTGACACATCAGTTTTTGCTTTCAATAGCTGTGAAGCATCTTTCTCTGAGAAACTGTGGCTATTCTTTTTGCCAGTTTGTAACCAAGAGACAAAGCAATTTTAAAAGCTGTCAGCTTTTAATGACTTCTTCGGGTTAAAAAATATCCTTTGTTTTTCCAGTAACAACTAATATTTCAAAGCACTTTCATAAAAACCTTCTGCACTTCAGGGGAAGGGCTTTTATATATTTTTATTGGAAAAAAAACACCTACAACAAAACTCCCCAAATCCAAGAGCCTTGATATATGAGGGATTTCCTTTTCCCTTTAAAGAAACTAGTACTACAAGCTCTATTTTTACTTTTTTATCCTCCTAGGTTTAGACAGAAGCAGCCTGATGGTGTCTGGTTTTATTCTTTTCCTTGCCACTTATGTATGCCTGCTCATAGACTATGATATCACAGCTCATTAATCAGGCAGCAGGTTGGCTGTGAGTGAGATCAGAGCATGGGCCAATGCCAGTGCTCCTTCCTCTGATTCATCAGGTGATTTTTTTTTTCTTCTTAGTTTGGTAACAGAAGAATATAAATAGTAACAGTATTCAATATTTTACCTCAGGCTAAATTTAAAGGTTTCACAGAGATCAGGGGTATAAGATGTGCTGAGTATCTGAAGCAAGGTTTGTCAGGTGGATAAATGAGCTTACACTGCTAAAATACTGCTTAGCTAGAGAGGTTTTGTTTTAGAGCATGATAAGGGAGTCCATGCTAGCTTTTATAAAGAAATGTGTAAAGAAATAAAGAGTCTTCACTTGCTTTATTCTCATGCAAGGGCCAACCTATGTTCTCAGTTTTTCGTGAACTACGGCAGGCAGGTCACTAACCAATGTCCAGATCTGCTAGCAGGGTTAGCTGCCTGCAGAGAGAAAAGCCAAATAGTTCCAAAGTCAGGCAAGAATTACCCTGGATGTATTATTTAGGAGGCTCTATGTTTTTTCTTTAATACTACTTGCATTACTATTTACTATATTTGGGAGCATAATCCTAAGGATAACTGTTGTTGCTTAAAGAAAATAAGTTGTCACTAAAGGATGGCAAAGAAGTTCTGGAAAAGAGATGCTGCTGGTTTAACTTGCCATCTTTGTGTGCCCTTGCAAGTGGGGAGAAGAAGTCAGGCAGATGACTGAATTCATGCCCTCTTTCCAAAAGGTTGTTCATCTCATTTCAGGTGAAGCATCTTGGCTAAATGAGCGTTCAGCCTCTTCCAGGGGTGATTGGTCTGTTCCAACATGACAGAAGTGCTAGGACATTCCTTCAGTTTTCCAGGCTTTCACTCAAATTTTACCTTCCTTTGAGCAAGTTCTGAACTGCAGGAAAGGACAGTCAGAGGTTGAGGACTGAACTGTAGCTGCCTCCTTTGCAAAGCAAAGGCTCTCAAGGCAGATGAGGAACACAGCAAGAGGAGCAAAGGAGTAAGATATTGACAGCCTGCAAGCAGCAATGTTTGAGACAGCACAGGGAAGAACAATGCCCTTTTTTTTTCATTTTTCCAATGACAGCAGAATTTACAGTGGGAATACTGTGTCACTGCCAGCAAGAGCTAAGATGACATCCTACAAAGTATAGAAAAAATGCTGATAGTTTTAAATTAAAAATGTTTGCTCTCCATGAATAGCTGGCTGGTCCAGGCTGCTATTTTCACAGAGTAAAAAATTATTGATTAATAGTCAGTGACTTCTGAATGAACTTTTTGTTTTCACTTTGTTGGCAATAGCATGGCAGCAGCTGAGTTGCAGAGGAGTTATGTAAGAGGGAGTCCAAGTGTTATCCAGTGGCACAGAGGGTTCATGAATTGTGCATTTGAGGATAAACTGTTATAAAATCATCTAGCAACCTAGTTCTCAAAATAAACCCCTTTTATTCCTGCATCTTGATTACTGTGAGCTTTTCTGTTTGCTTTTCTACTTATTATGAAGGTTTTGCTTTATTCTTGTGCATCCTGTTTCTTTGTTGCAGCCGCTGTAAAAACCTTCCTTGCTTGTCTTTCCAGCTTTTTTATTCTTCAAAAAGCTCATTCTTTCCTGCTTCAAAAAAAATTCAGGCTTTTCATTCAACCTTTTCACACCTCTGTCAGTACCAGTCTGCCTATTCTTGCCTATGATTTCTTCAGTTTCTTTTGAAGCCAGCCAAGTCCATTTCCCTATGTGTCCATATTTTTATTTTCTCTTCTCTGATGCAAAGAATTCTGGTCTATATCTCTCTGTTCTTTGTGACTTAATCTATTTTTTAATGTCTACTTCTGATGTACACCTTTCAGGGAGCTAGCTCACAAGCTTTAAGTAAAAGATTATAAATGCATAACAGTGTTTATGCTAGCATAAAAAATAATTAGGTAGACTGGCCAGTCTTGCCAGTTCAAGCCTTTGATTGTGCATTATATTACTTCCTTTTGCTCCATACTTGGTTTGCATGCTCTCTCAGATGCTAAGCACTTCAGACAATCTAATTAAAAATATTTGTACGCCCCTTACGCCAAATGCCACACAAGGTTGGCCTGGATAGTCAGCAGTACCAGGAGCTATCTCATGCCTCAAGAATTTGGAACTTCTCTTCCTTTTCCCACTATGTCAAATTTAGCTGGTCTGTGTTTCCAGTGGTTTAAATAAAAATTAAATTTAGTCCAAATTTTTGTAAAACATCCTTCCAAAAGTATTGCAGTGTAGTCAATACTCTTATTGTTTCCTGCTGTGTCTTTATTTGCATGTTAATGGCAGATTATTGTTGTCTTTTCCAGTGTACTTCCCCAGAGACTCTATGCATGTTTTTATTGATTAGTTCCTCTTCATTTAACATTTAAATGGATATTTTCAAATTGGTGCAAAATTATAATAGTGTGTTTGCTCAAGGCAGTTAACTGTGGTATTAGCAGAATCATCCAAGTCTGCTGATTATGCATGCTCTGTACAAAAGAGTTTCAGGACTGCACTGCAGACCTGCAATTAGGTCTGAGTTACACAAGCAAAAGAATCCCAGTCCAAAAGCACCCATCATCTCATTTACCTTCCCCAAATATTAGTACAAGTGGAGTATGAAAGCAGAAAGTACATGTTATTATAAGAAAAACATAAATCTGAATTTGTAGCCTTCCAAAAAGTTCCTATCACTGCTTCAGTTTATCTAAGTGTTGTATGCCAGTCTTATCCATTATCTGAGTTAGCTCTTCCTGTTGTAGAAATTATAGGTTTTATTAGGTGATCATGCATGCACTTAATCCATGTGGTAGTGAAAATTTTTGCTGTGTGAACATGCACTGTAATGACTGGTTTGCAGCTCAAAGATTATGGGCTGCAATCTCACCAAATTGCATAGAATTCATCTGTGCTCATTGATATCTAAGTAGAAAAGGCATAAATGTAATAGAATAAAAAAGAATACTTTATCTAACATTAAGGGGGCAATGTAGAAGCATTTATGGAGTATACTGGCCTTAAAACTATGATTGTTTCATTGTTTCTACAATACTGTTTCCCTGTTGGTTTTGAGGCCTGAGGATACGATCATCTTTGCTTTTTGCCTCCTGAGTTAATCTTATTTCTAGGCAGTGCTCTAAAGTAGTCTCAGGTTGGCATTGGGTGCCTTCTAGCAGATCCCAGCTGACTGTTACAACCTGTTGAAAACACACCTGACACCACAGACATTTTCACAATAGACAAACACAGCTCCTCTGAGAGAATTAATTTTCATTAATTAGAAACATAGAACCATTTAGGCTGGAAAATGTCATTGACTCCAAATGTGTCAGACAGTACTGTCTCCTGTGGTCTTCTTTTCTACATTTGTCTTCCTTTCCCTCTGTTTAGGTGAAATAAATATAACTGTTCTGCTGAACATTTTCTCAGTCTTTTCAAAAAAGGTTCTTTTGGGCTGAGTAATGAGTCCTGCTTGGAAAGCATCTTGGTGCTTGGGAGAGGTTCTACCTCTGTCAGTAACGTTCTATTGGTGTTTCTTCCCTCACAGTAAGTTTTGCATTTCCTGTTTAAGCAGGTTGTAGATCTGAAACTCAAAGGTTCTGAACAATCCTAAAGTCATGACAGAGCAAGTTATTTGTTCACCTGATGTGAAGGAGATAAATGGCGAAGCTCTGAGTGATCCCTGTGTGATGAACTGTGAATGAATAGCCTACACAGATAATTCTCTCTTGGGACAAAATTGAGGTTTTCACCCTATTCTGTGGAATTGGTGAAACTTACACTGAAAGAGTTTTCTACAAAGAAAATTACTTTGTATTTCAAATAGAATTGGGGTGTATTTGTTAAAACTGGCATATTACTTGACTGTTTAATCAAATGTTCTTTAATTCTGACATTCCAATGCATTGTGATAATTTCAAGGGTTGCATCTCTATTTATTAGGACACTTAAATGACTGAATCTTAGCCTTCGTTTGTAAGGAAATATATCTAGAGTCCTTCCTATGCTCAGGAACCTGCAGCAGGAGGAGAACAAGGGGTCCCAGAACCTTGTGTCAGGGAAGGAGGAAAACACAGAACTGTTGGAGATCTCTGTGGTTCAAGAGGACACTGGATAATGTTCCTTTATGCTTTCTAAAAGACTTGCTGAAGATAGTTTAACACAGTTAAGCACAGCCTAGAAAACTAGGGCACTATAATCAGGTTCTAGTTGGTTACTGTGGCACAAAATCACGTGTTGCTGACAGGATCTGAAATTACGTAAGGATCGGTTAGAAGTTTAGTTTTTGCCTTTTAACTGTGCATTTCCTGGCTGTTGTCAGCTTAAAGCAAGCCCTAATGTTATTTTAATGCAGTTTGGTGTGTGGAATGCATCAAAGTAGGTTATATATTGATTGCTCAAACCTCAAAGCTCTCGAGGTAAATCTCTACTGAGAAGTGTCAGAACTTCAGTTAATACAGGAATTGATTGGCATAAGATGTCAGTATTGTGTTTACTGCAGAGATAACATTTGTGTTGAAATTTTAATGTCCATTATGTTTAGCCTTTCTACATTATGTAAGCTAATCAAAGAAATTTCTCTGGTATATAAATCACTGCACACTACTGAAAATTGTAGACAAGTCAAGATTTTCAACCAATTTAGTCTTCAATCATTTTTTTGAGCAGCACAGAAGAGAAAGTCCATATTGTACTCACAGTTTGGTAGCAAGGAAATGTTTAACATCAAGGCTGGAGATTAATGGTGACAAGTAATATTGTGGAGAATGTGAAATGGTGTTTAGGCTGAAATATTAATTTCTAGATTGATGTAGAACTTCATAATTGAGGCCATAAATCAGTGCTAAAATCAACTGGATTATGCATCATCTCAGTTAACGCTCTAGGTCAACACATTCAAAAACTAGTCCACAGATTTAAAATCTAGAAATTACTGTGGGAAGTTAAATCTGGTTTTGCACAACAGATTATATTCTCAAATCCTGGTAGCATTCACTACAACAGCAGAGAATTTTTTCAACTCTTCATTTTCACAGATAGTTTCTTTTTTTAAAAGACTTACAAACTTTTTTATTAAAAGATTTTTATCCAATAAAGGAGGGCTTTAGTTGTAATGAACACGAGTTATCTGCACATAGTTTTTGACCTTCAAAATTTGTTCATTTTATGGCAAGATTTATTTGAATACATTCCAGCCTATGAACTGCACTTACCTTGAAATCAGAATTTATCTTTGCTGATGTTTATTCTGCATGATTGGCCACCAAAGGCTTGTGGTTTGGTATTTTTTTCTTCCAGTTTCTGTGCTGAAAACCACAGAAAGCTTTTAAACTGCAGCTACTTCTGCCTGAGAACTCAGGTCCACAGTGGATAATAAAGTACAGAATAATTGTTATTAATTAAGTTGAATAATAATATATAAATAATCTAATACAAAAGTGGAAGTCTTCTATGGTATCAATAATGGAGATGTGTCAAAAGTAGTCATTTTCAGTGATACCCAGAAAGGAAAACTGTATTTTTTTTTAATTAAAGTTTTTACAAAGGAATTTATCACACATATGCCAGCAGAGGACTGCTTTGGCAAACTGTCCCACATTTAGGGTCTTGTCAATGGGAAGTATGTAGCAGTGAGAACTACATTTCCAAAAATGCAATTAAAAAATACCAAAAAACCCCACAAGTCTAAAACAAACAAAAAACCTTCTCCTGTCATACTCTGTGAAGGTGCATGCTGGGATTTGTAGTATTGGCTATCAAAGCAGCTCTGCATCAGCCTAAGGGTGCCTTTACAGACTGATTTATCAATTGTGATTGCTTTGGGTTATCTTGTGAAAGACTTTTGGCCAATCTCTATATGAAGTCAATGGCACAAAAAAATGTGAATTCAGAGATAATGAGTGGTTAATTTTCCTTCATGTTACAGGTGGTTTTCCAAAACTGATGGAGTGAAATGGCTGTCTGTCCTGGGTGGACAACTAAGAAAAATGCCTCATGGTTTTGGCATGACACATGTTGGGCAGATTAGAAAATACTCTGCTAATTAGGGGAATTCCAGACGTGTACAGGAAGCATATTTCAGTAACCCACGATTATGCTGGGTTTCGTGTAAAGCTATTTGCTTGTCTGCCAAAGTGTTTTATGGTATGATGCCAACTATAATATATTCAGAACACATGCTAAAAAAAAAACCCTCCAAACTTTGATGCTGGATGAGTTCATAGGGTGGGAACACAAAGAACCTTGAAAACCTCAACATGAATAATTAAGGTAAATAGACAGACTTTTGTACTGTGATTAAAACATAAGGAACTTTTGGGCATCACAGAGCTATCTAGAAATTCAAAACTTCTTAAAACAAAAGCATGTACTGTAGTATCTCTATTATCTAATTATTACACTACATTTTATTATGAGCTGACTTGCCTCTCCTTTGTGGAAGGAGTATAATGCCATTCCATCATTCCTTCCAGCCTGAGAGAATTACTGTCATTCTTTGAAAATACATTGAAACAAAAGTCACTGGCATGTTAATGTGTTCAAGAGAATCCTTAATAGTGGATTAGAGGTGGAGCAAATGATACAAGTTATATTTTTGAGTGTATTATATGCACTTAGGAGTCCATAGCAGAGTTTTGCAAGAATCATAAGCTGTAGCTTCATAGTCAAAGGGATATGTGGAGCATGCAGAGTCTCCAAAGCTCTTGGGAGGAGTGAGATTTTGACAAAATGTTGTAGGGGGAAAGATAAATAAGCAGCAATGAAACTGTGATGCTCAGCAATGGAACTGCAGGTGATGGGTGAGGACTGGCCAGACCCCCAGTTCAGGCATCACGATGTAAAGTCCTGGCTTTAAATCACTTAAAAACAATCTGGGGCAAAATCCCAGGGCTGGCTCTGATTGCTATCACTGCCTGAGAGAAACTTCTTGTTTGGGTGCACCTGGGTGATTGTAGACTTTCTAAGTCACCTGCCAGGAGCTGCTCCCACCCCTCTCCAAAGGGTTCTGGGGAAATGTTTTCAGCCCACAAAACCCAAGACTGAGGTGTAAAGAGGCAACAGAATAGTGGAAAATCAATTAATTCCCCTGTACTTTGGTTTTGGAGGGTGGGACAGAGATGCCTGCCAGGTCAGCATGTGTCAGGGCTTCATCTCCTGACCTTTCCCAGGGCTGGATGAAACATCCTCAGCCCCGGGATGGGAGGAATTCCCTGCACAAGTCAGGCACTCCAGGCATGTGCCAGAAATAAGAGCACAACGGCATCTGCAGCCCCTCTTTCCCCCGAGCCCAGCACGATGAGCGTGGCCAGGGAAGGAGGTGGTGTCAGCCAGCTGCTGAATTAATTAATTGGAAGCTGGAAATACATGGATTGACTCAAGAGCTGCTTTGGGGTGGGCATTGGGGGATGGATTTGACACTGACCAGAGCCAAGGAGCCATAGGCTGGGCTGGTAGCAGCTGGTATGACCTTCTGAGATACCACTGAGGGTCTGGCTCCCAAAATAGTTTTAATAGGTTGCAAATTTTTGACATTGTTAATTGCTTTGTTTATTATCCAAATCTGCAGGGTCGTTTTGTTTTAATGAATCCATTGTTGAACAGCAGCTAAAACATTAGTCTGGTGTCAGGTTTCATTGACTCTTCCTGGGTAATGGTGTAAAAACGTAAATAACTATTTCCTTTCTCCAGCCAAGGAGCAGCAGGATCTGTGGAGCACAGGATTGTAGAAGAAGAACAATCTTAGGTCTAAAAGACAGGAGCTGTATCTTCCTCTTGCCTCCATCACAAACTTCTTATTTAGTCTTAGTGAGATCATTTGAGCCCTGCACAGCTGACCTCCAGGATTACAAATCATGGAGGGGCAATAAGGTGTATTCTCCTTGTGTTGGGCCCTCCAAGAGAAGGTGATATGGGAAATAAAAGAGATTGGTTTTATTTTATTGTGTCATTCAGCACCTAGCATTGGAAAAATCCTACTGCTGCTGTTTTGCTCTCTGCAGAGGTTGAGTCTCTGGCACAAGGATGAAACAAATTCCTAGATAGATGCATAATCTCATGGTGTTGGGACTCTCTGTAGCTAGAATGTATGTTTGTTGTTTTAACCTGGAGAGCTATGCTGGTTCACCCACACAGCTGAGGACTGGAGTAGGGTCTTGTGCTGCATGAGCAGGGTCATCTGCATTGCAGCATCTTCAAAGGTGGTGAGCGGAAAAGGATGGATAGGGAGATGTGATCTGCTTGCTCTGCTTCTGAGCACTAGGAAATGTGTGTTTTCTCTCTCTCTTAAATGTGTGGGTTTTGGTCTAGTGCCTGTTGGAGGCAAAGTGTTAGATGGGAACAGTGACTCTGCTGGCCCAGAGTGCAGGGACATGTAGGACTCTCCAGCCACTGGCTCTGCTCCTCCCTGAGGGAGAGAGGGATGGGAGGAGAGACCCAGGCCTACAGCTCTCCCCCTAAAAACAGGTGATTCAAATCAGAAAGTTCCTAGAAATGCTCCAAAAATAGAAATTCCCCAGTTCCTGCTGCCACCCTTTTCTTCTTGTGAAGATCCCTCTCCTTGGATGGAGGCTGGGGAAGAGGCCCCTGTGCCATCTCCTCAGGAGCTGCTGGAGGTCAGGTGTCATGCTCCAAGGATTTCAGCTGAGGTGGATGTGCTGGGGTGGAACAGTGGCACTCCCTTGTCTGTAGCACTGCACTCTGTGGGTGCAGAGGAGTTCTGTGGACAGCTCAGACTGTGCTGGTGCCGGTGTCCGTGATTCCCAACCTGTGCAGAATTCCCAAGTACAAAAAACATCTGCCTTTTCCAGGGCAATAGGGTGAAGAGAGGAAGAGAGGTGATGTGATAACCCAGATAAAGATGTAAGATAGCTAATGCAAACCCTTCATAAATTAGGGCATGAGAACAAGTTTAGTACTTCTGCTGAGACAGAAACCCACTTCTTTTTAGAGAATAAGAACAGCGCTGATTGGAATACTACTAATTGTGCCAAAGTTGACAAACATGGAAAATTGCTTCATCCTTTTATTTGTTCCTGAACCTTGACAGTATTTCAGTTTCTATGGAAGTGCTCTCTTAGGGATTAATCCCTTCTCATCTCAGGAGGGTCATCTAAGGCAGGCTTGGGAGGAGAAGAGGAGAGGTGGCTGGTGACGTCCTTGAGGCCAAATAGTTCCATGAGCCACAAAAAGGCTGTGGGTTGGCCCCAAGCTGGAGAGGACCTGGCAGTCATGTCTGTGATCTGCTCAATGACAGAGCCTGTCCTTGGCTGGGTGGAGGTGGGTGAGGGGTGCAGGCAGCTCTTGCCACAGTTCCAGCCACCGCCTGAACATCTGGGCAGCTGCCAGGAGCGTGTGCACACTGCTGGGCCACTTGAGTCTGAAGCTGTAGCACTTAACTTCCTAGAACATCGTGCATGTTTGTGTACCTGCAATAGCCCTTTATAATTCATTTATAATCCTGGCATGCTCCTCAGCCTACAGATGAAAAGGGAATTTCAGCCCAAGATGGGGTTTGCCCCGATGTTGCAATAATTGTTCTTTACCGTGCATCATTTCTGCAAGGCTCTGTCAATCAAGGAGTTCAATGTCTTCATTATTCTGTAGGTGCATGTCACGCTGGAGGGGAACACCAGCAGGCTCAGTGTTGGGACTTGCCCTGAAACAGCTACAGAGGGAGCTTCCCTGAGAATCGACAGAAGCTTATCTGTACTACAGACCTCTTCTGGAACGTCAAAGTAACATCTTGAGTTCAGAAGCCCTTAATGAACACACCAGACCAAATTCTGCTTCAGAATATGCATGTGCGGCTCCCATTGAAGTAAATGGGCGTTCTGCCTGCATCTGAGATAAGGATCTGGCTTGTAGCAAGGCTTAAAGGGGTATACACTGGGTTTTAATGGACTGCTGCCTACAACAGGATTGATTTTAAGCTATTTTCAGTTATTTCTAGTGTTGCAAGAGATTATCTTTTCTTGTTTTGCTGTTACATCTTCTGCATACTGGTTTAATAAGGCATAGAAATTTAAATAATCTGACCAGAGAGTTTATTGTGGTTTCTTTAAGGCAATGTCAGGATATTTTACAAGCTTGCAAAATTACATTTATTACACTCCAATCATCTGGCAGACCATAAACACTCTGGAATATTTTAGTTGGAGGAATGGCAATTTTTAAAAAAATCCTAGGTAGGGAATATGAGTTTGTTTGAAGAATCAGTGAATTTACCTAACATCTTTTCATTTTGCTTTAATTTGGCCTGTTTGGCCTTTAAAAGCTGTGCCTCTGACATCTGTTTTTTCTTTGCTGACACCATTCAGGCAAGTAATCAAGGAGAAGTCTGCCACTGCTTTCGCTGCACTAAAATGTGCGTGTGTGTGTGTTTGGAAATTTCAAACCTTTACCAAAGAGGAAAACGGTGGGAAAGAAATGATGAAACAGGATTAACAAGGTAACAAATAAAATAAATTCTAAAGGTAATACATCAAAATAATGGATGTTAAGACAAGGGAAAAATACCGCAAAACTATAAATGTTACAAAAAAGAAATGTATATAAAGAAGCAACAGTAAACTTAGAGGTGTGATTCCATTTTCTTTCACAAAACCTAAGCAGAGGACTATTAGGGACACCATATCTGTGTTGAAAGTGTGACGTAGGTGAAAACTGAGTGTGGAGCCCAGCCACTGGTCCTGTGATGCTGCATCCTTCCTTTAATGCCTTTATTTCACAGCATGCCCTGTGAAATAAAAATAAATTAACCTTTCTCAGACAGCAGAGGATTGGCAATTCTGACCCAGGATTAATATCCCAGGTTTCTGGACAGCACTAAAATGTTAAATTCATAGGCAAAAGGTCTGAAAAATATGAATACTCACATATGTTGACATGGTGGAGAAAGCTTCCCGTGCTTACATTTGAAACAGCCTTTGGCATGAGTAAATAACAAATGATCTCTTCCCTAAAAGGGAACTCATAGTGGGGATTCTTAAATTCAGAGTTCAAGACTTTTTATGAATGAGATCAGGTTAAATGCCACTGTCTGTCTATGAATGTGCCAAGTGTAGGTTGGGTATTTCCTCAGGACTTACAGTAAATTGTGGCTTTCTGTATACAGTGTCAGGTCTATATGCTATATCTGTCTATATGATAGACCAAAAAGAAAAAGAGAGAGACAGAGAAATCTCAACTCAAAACAGACACATGCATGTATTATTTTGCACCTTTATAAATTATAAATTCTTCATGCCTATTACTCTGAATAGTTAGAAATATTGTTTCAGTAAAGTTATAAATCCTGCTCTACTGCAACAAGACAGTGTATAAAACCTCTGAGGTGGATCAAGAAAGGAGCACTTCTCATTGTCTGAATATGCTTGGAGAATACAGCTCCACAATATCCCAGAAAAGACTGTGCCAATCCTATGTAATTGATCTGAAAATGAAATCCAGTGATGGGATAGAAGTTGTTCCATCAACAGCAGAATGTATAAGGTCTAGTTTATATTATTTTTTTATCTTGCACAATCAACAGTCCCATCTCTCAGCTCACTCAAGAAAATCTGGGCCTTTTTCTTCACTGGGGCTTTTAAAATACCTCCCTTTTTGGGTTTTCCACCAGTATAAATCTGCTGAATCTTATCTCACAGTGAGAGCTGAGGATTCATTCAAGTACCTGTCTTCAGGGTAATTGCTCACTTTCATGAAGGTCTTTATGAACCTGGCCTTGCTGAAGCTTTGCTGCTCTTTCAGATAAGACTGACATTTTCCAGTAGTTTTAGTGATCATGAGGAACTGGATAAATATTGTTTCCTTCATACACTGGAGTACAGCAAAAGAAGAAAAAAAACCCAAAGCACAGGAACACAGATTTTTGAGCTGGAAAAAAAAATGCGAGTGGAGCATCTTTATGAAATGGCAGAGGAAGGAAAAATGCATCACATGCTGGGCTTCTCCACAGGAAACAAGTATATCCTCCAAAGTGCTGAGAAATAATACAAATGAATGCCCTAAAATAGCAGGTGAATGTTATACATGCTGGACTCTATACATCACAGTTTTCAGGAGATGAACTGTGCAAATAAATAGAAAGCATCCCAAATCATGTATTATTTTGGTAACTCTGGTATTATCAAACACAGACTGAGTCATGCCTGTTTTGAGATGAGATGGAGAAAGACTGGTGAGCTGTGATTGCAGAAGCTATAGGTGGTGGGTCTGTATTTTTCACTCCATGGAAGAGACATTTGTTTAAAAATATTTCTGGAAAAAATATTGGCAGACACAAACACAATCAAGTTCTCAGAACTATAATTGTACATCTCTGCAGAGCAGCATTATTCTCAAAAATTTAATAGGGATGATTTAGAAATGTGATTACCATTAATAAAATTCAGTAAAATAGAGTTATACAATAACCCTGACACAACCAAAGGTTGAAGTGTTCCCAGGCTATGTAAAAGATTAGAAAATGCAAGAAAAGAAAGAGTTTAGAAAGATATTTGCATATTCTAGTTAAAGATATGGAAAGGAAGAAAGAAAAAGACATTGAGAAAAAAATCCCTTGTCATCCAATCTCACTGTCTTGTCCCTGGCTCTGATGGATTTTTGAGAGTCATCTGGGGTTTCAGTTACAGGAAGTTTTATCCCACTGATTCTTCTGTTAATATTTAAAATACAACCAGCACAAGTTCTTGCAAGGACCCTGAGTCCTAAGCCAAATACTGTTACCTGCTTGATGGCTTAATATTCCCAAGCCTGGGACTTCTGCCAGGAGAACATATGAGTGAAGTGGGGATGAGGATATTTGTTATTCATCTGTGCAGAAAGTGTTTCCATCAGAACTTTACAAACTGAAAGCAAAATTGAAAGAAAAGGAGGAATTAGGGAGATAAAAAGAGTAGATGAAATAGTCAAGGAGATTTTAAGAATGATTATGTTGAGTATAGCAATTTTGGATGTCTGTTTCTTCAAGGTCTGTAATCCCTGAAATGACTGGGAAAAATGTGTATTTTTTGGTCTTTGTAAAAAGCACTCCCCTAAGTGTGGCAGGCAGCCTGGCCTGTGCTCTGCTGATCTCAGCTGGGTAAATTCCGGCTCTGGAACAAGCTATCCAGGAGCCACCTGAGTTTTTGCCCACCACTTTCTGCTGAAGTTTACCACTTCCAAGTTTCCTAAACTTTCCTCCCAGGTTATCCCTGCCTCTGCTCTGCTCAGGGGAAGCTCACACAGGGAGACCCTGGAAAATTCACAGCTATATAAAATAACCTTGTGGGAATGCAAGGGTGATGCTTCAATATAATTTCAAGGAATTATGAAAGAAGGATGGTTTTGGCTCCAAAAATTACCAACTCTAGGTTCCTCAGTTTGGAGGTTAAAAGCAGCTTGGAAAAATATGTGTTCACCCAGGCTTTTTAAATAGATCTGGAGCAGGAAGCAAGGCTGTTTTCCTATCTACAGTGTTTTTTTCCTGCTGTCTCATTCTGGTTAATTGGGTAACTCTCATTTCTTTGAAAGCACTTTGATTCACCATATGAACACTGGAAGTATAATAAAATCAGGCTGTTTAAGAGTGTGTCTGGAAATGGTGATAAACAGTCCATTTTCTGCAGTTTGTTACATCTATGGATCATGGTGAGTTCTCAGCCTCTGTTAGAGGCCAGCTGATTGCAGTGGGCTTATGGATGTGATTATTCATTTTTTTTCCTTGTGACATTTGCTAAGTTTATAAAATTAAAAGGATTGTGCAATGTAAAATCAATAAATAGAAAATTGCAGTAACATCACAGAAAGGATTGGTCTTTCTCCTAGCATCAGCTTCAGGAAGTCAGAAGTGGCAAAGCAAAGATGGTAAATCTGTGATCTGAAAAGTTTTGCTTTGCTCAGGACATCAAATAAAGCAACACTTGCTAAAAAAAAAATTAGGACAATTGAGAAATGGAAACCAACACCTGGAAATTCACTTGTGCTGAATTACACCCCTGTGTAAGTGGTGGGAGGAGGGATGGGGTGATGCAGGTAAAGAACAATGAGCTTTTTTGGATCACATCTGTGTTTGGACACTGTGATGTGTCCTAGAATCTACCTGCAGTACTGAATAGCTCAGGGATGCCATGGCAGTGAAACAAGAAATAATAGGTGCAACTGGTGCTAAAAGACTCAAAAAATATGGAAAAAGCATTTTGAGGGTACATGTATCTTCTCCCAGTTTTTCCAGTCCTAGGTTTAACCCTTTGTGCCTCAGGACTTGGTAGAGCACAGGGGTTGTTCTTTACCTTAATATTATCTGTAAGGTCTGAGGTGACTTTATTATAAAAAAAACACTCAAAACCAAAATGAAAAACAGCAAGGCATTATACAAGAAGTATCAGGAACTGGCAAGGCCTGGGCCATATGTTTTTCACCAGGCTTCAAGGGCCAGTGTTGGAGAAGTCTCCTGGGGCAGGATAGGTGCAAGGCCTCTGGTGAATGTGTAGACGTAGCATAAGCTTGTGAGGCTCCACTTTGGGAACATATAGCCAAATCTCAGGGTAAGGTTTTTGGGTGCTGCATGTCTAACATTGCTCAGGGCCCTTTAAAAATCCCAGCCTTTGTGTCTACATTAACAAACAGTTCATTCGCAATTTGCTGTTTAGTGGAAAAGTGCAGAGTGGACGTGGTTACTTGATACTAATTATTTAACAGGTATAAAAGTGTATTCAAGTCCCTAATCTCCTTTCTGAGCAGGCAGGCATGCTCATGTTCAAATACTTGCATAACTTGCCCATCTCCAGTTGACAAACCCTTCTAACTTTGTTTTCAGATCTGATACAACCCCACCCCTGGACAAGCTGTGTGCGTGGCTGGCCTGGAGTGGATCTTGCTGTTAACTTCATCTTCCTTTTTTCTCTTCTTGCAGTTTTTTGCCTGCTTTCCATGTAGGTTTAAAATATCAGCTGTTGAGGAAAGGGCTGCTTGAGCATTTGCCCTGGGTCTGGGCTTTGGGTGGCTGGACTGCTGTTCAGGGCTTTTGGGAAAGCAAACGAAAAGAAACAGGACCTGGTTTTGTACTAACTTGAGATGTGAGAGAATTTCACTGCCAGATAATTCTCTGCCTCCTTGTACATCTTGTATGTAACACACCTATATCTGTCTGTGTACATCTGTTTGTGTGTATAGTTCTGCATAGCAGTATGTGGTACCAGAAGGACATAGCAGAGATCCTGGGTGTGACATGAACACAGCTTGATGCTGATATGAATTGTGAAAGATTTCTCATTGCCAGGTCTTTTCCTTGACTCTTCACATCTTTCATTTGATGAAAACTGACCAAAGTCAGTGGGATCACAGAGGATTCAAATCAAAATAAAACCTGGGCTGAGCCTGATACTGGGAATTTTTTGCTGAATTAAGCATAAATTAGATGTTATCTTCCAGCCAGTTACAGTGATACCAAAAACAGATACTTCAAACTGTTTACAGTGTGTGAGAGTATCTAATCTTCTTTCATATAATTTAAAACCTAAGTCAGGGACAGGGTTGTGGTTTCAAGTTGTAGATAGAACAGACACTGTATTTATCTGTGTACTGAGGAAGTCAAGGAAATAAAGCAATCTTCTTTCAGCTCCCTGCATTATTATCACAAACAATAGCCTGCTGGCACAAAACAAGTTTTAATTGATTGTTGTTATTGATTTTACAGGAAGCAAAGCAGAAGAAATATAACTTGATTTTTGTAAGCTGGGTTGGCCTGAAAAATCCAAAGGAGAGAAAGAGATTATAAAACCCTCTCATATTTTGCCCACTCCTGTGAGTTTTCAGCTGAGCACTCCATAAAATTGCTCTCCATTAATTGTCTATTTATGTTTTTTGACCATATTGATTTTCTCTTTATATAATCACTATCTAAAACCTATTCAGGTTGTTTGTTTTGTGCTGTCACTGTGCAGATCAGTCTTGTTCCTTATCACCAGTAATTTAAAAACCTCTCTTCCTGTCTCTTTCCAGCCTCCTCAAACCCGCAAGAGGAAGAAAAAGCTGCACATAAAATTTTTAGGCTAGTAGTTACCACTACTCTGTCCTTTCATCTGATCATCATTTTTTGGAACATTTCCATTTCAGGCTGAACCCCCCTGAACAATCATAGCAACCCCATTCAATAACCCAGGTGGGCTGGCTGGTGTTTGGTGGGGGGACCTTGGCTATAGTTAGACTTTCTCCTGGAAAGGAGGAGATGGTGAATTTTTTTGTGGGATGATGCTCAGATTCTCACTTTTCCCAAACTTTTCCCAAGCTCCCCTTGGGCACAGATATGGAGGCAAAGGGGGCTAAGAGACAAGATTTTAATGTTGGTGAACAACAAAGTTTTTGCAAATGATGAGTTGAAAAGAAGAACTTTCTCACTGTTCAGTCTTATATGCTAATTTTATGGATTTTGGGGTAGGGGTGTATTAAGAAGATGCTGATGGGAATAGCAGTTTTTGGCATTTTTAGAAGAGGAGCCAGTGGTTCCTGGAATTTTAGGTAGACTCTACATATATACATGGAATTAATTAAGTCACAGGGATAATGTCATTCTGCAAAGCTTTAATAGGATTAACAACACCAAAAATGTTATTGTGGATTTTACGATGCTCATTATGAACCTAATTAATACTATTATTAATAGCATTAATAGTATTATCAGTTTACCCTTATCTGTCCTCAGGGACTGTGTAAAGTGCCTTCCAAATGCAGAACATGAATATTACAGCCACAAAGATCTGCATGCTGGTGTGACAGCCTTCCTCTTTTCTTTCTCCCTTGTTACATGTAGTTCTTATTTTATTGTGACTTGGAATATTTATGCAACAGTAGCAAAAAAACCCTAGAGTCTTGTTTAAATTTACATTCTGGTGTTTACTACTTTACTTACATTTGCAAGATTTTTTTCTTGGCAACAATAGCTAAAAGCTTCCTGTCTTCCAAAAATAATAATTGACGGTATTACTTTAGGAGCTGGGTTTTGAAGGGAAACATTACATTTTTACATGCTCTGTTTTAAACTAAATGTTTAGTTATTCACAAATTATTTAAAGAAAAAAAAAAAAGATGAATTATTATCCACATCCCAAAACAAAATATTCTGTGGCACTGCTTTTTTCAGAGAGATCTGGTATTGTTATCAATAGCAGCTTGGCAACAGCAGCCTTCCCAGAATGATATACAAGGGGAAAAAAAAGAAAAAGGATTTTTTTTTTTTTTTTGCTTTTGCAGTACCTACCCAACTTTCCCACCAAGTGATCTGTTGTTAATGTGCAGGAAATCCCAATGAATGCACATCATTTGGTGAAAGAATGACAGCAGACACCACAGCTATCCTTAGCAAGCATCCACCTGCTCCCGTGGTCTCTTTTTAAAGCAAGTTCAGCTTACCTCTTCTCCTCTTAGTTTTCCTTTGCTTAATTGCAGGTGATGATTCCAAAGAAGCCTTCACCTGTTTGAGAGTGCTTTCATCTTTCTAGACAAAGCAGGCTTGGGCTTGGTGCTTGATCTGTGGCATAGTTAGGGCCTTTGGTATTAAAGGCGTTGGGATCACCCTGAGGCTTTTAAGGTTTTAGGGTTAAATTGATGAGTGTGTATAAAATGTAAGCTTTGTTGTTTGGCAGCGTTTTTCAGCATTTGTTATTCTTTTTTTTTTTCATTAAGAAACCATGGAACTACACTGCATTCCTCAACTGCCTCTTGCCTATTAAAGAATGCTGTCAAATGGAGACCTCTTTGACTTGTATAAAACTTGGGGTTCATTGTGCTGCCTTCAGTCCTCACCAGGTCTCCAAATTATTTGTGATGTCCAGGAATGCCTCTGCACCAGATCAGGGTGTCTGTTTCTCTCCCCATTTAATTTGTGCTGTTCCTTCTGGATAGTAAGTGCTTGGTACACTGTGGAGCTGGGAGATACATCAGCTTCTGATCACAGAGCCTGGACTTTGACTCCTGTTCTTTTTGCTTATGGGTCTCAGCATTTGGGAATTCAGAGCTGTCCCATGAACAATCCAAAGCACAGGCCAAACAGTGCACAAATACCCTTTTAAATTTGTTTGTTTGTTTGTTCTCCTCTTATTCAAGTGTAGGGAATTAATTGACCAAAGACTGAGTGGAAGGTAATGCCCTGACCTTGACTGTTGGTGAGGAGCTTTACTGAGCTCTGCTGCTCTGCTTACCCACTGCTGCTCAAGATGAAAGCTGTTGCTTCTTAAAAATGTTGTGCCTGGGTTTCTGGCTGGGATCCCAGCACCTTGGCTGCCTCTGCTGTAAAATGATTCACCCCAACCCAACAAGCCCTGGTGGCAGGACTGGCCTTGTGAAGGAAATTGCTGTCCCCTGGGTAGAGGGAATGAGTAGCAGCTTTAGAGGAAAAAAATTCAGCACAATTTGCAAAGTTATAACTAAGATGAAAAACTTGGTAAAATGGTGTTTTCTCACTTTTTCCCCCCTCTTTCCTCACTCATTTGTATATGTTACACAGGGGAATTTACTTATATTCTTAGATGAGATTTGAGATAGTTTTCTCTGGGAATTCTCAGAGGTTTTGGATGCCTTGCACAGTGTACTGTGGGTGACGAGCCCATTCCAAACTTTCTGCCACATCTTCACATGCAATTCTCTAATATCGAGGCCCAGGAAAGCTTTTGTGAAACACTGTTGGACAGCCAAGTTATTGCAGTTTAACACATTCTTGTTGCTCACCCACAGAAAATGTGAAATAAACTCAGAGAATAAGCTACTGTATGTGTTTGGTTTCATAGAGGCTTAAAAGAATATGTGTTATTTGATACATTATTTTAATGGTTAAAAACATACACTGATACACATATATTTGTATATACATACACAGTTTTTGTGTTTTAGCTGATTAGTGAAAACTTGTGAAACTTCAGTAACCCAGTAGCAACTTTCTCTTGACTCCAGCAGTAAGGACAGGATGGTGAGATTTATCCATGTATACACATGAAAGGGAAACCAGTATTTTCAATGGGGAGTAAACTGGAAATCAGGGAAGATGTAGGTACAAGAAAGGACAATATTTTATCTCTGCTGGTGACAACAGCAGAGGCATTCTCTCCCCTTGTGTCAGTATGCAGCCATCAGTATGGGGCAGGTGTAACATTCCAGGAGGAAGGAAAAAGTCCCTCTTCTCCGAGCTATTACAGAGATTTTGGCTACCTGATTGCTACCTGGTGACTCTGGTTGCTTCTAGGCATGGCCACTAGGGTGGAGCTCCTGTCTGTGCCAACTTCTGAACTCTTTCTTATCAACTACCTAAACTTAAGACCCAGATAGTAACAGCAGACATAACATTGCTTTTTATATTAGACATTGATGTGTATTTGTATTACGCTATTCTCTTCTGAAACAATCTCCTTCTAAGGCTATATATAGATTTGTAGACCCTGATTCGTTTCTCAACTTCTTCTTTGCAAAGTGAAGCCCTCTGGGCTTCCTTATTGATCCCTTAAATTATTTCTGTAGGCCTGCTTTGAACCTTCTTCAGGTGCCTGTGTGTGGACTGTAGAAGTGGTTTCAGCATATCAGCAATGGTCTTTCTCAGTACCCCCTTACCTACCACATGAAAGAGGAAAGTTGAGAGATTGTCTGCCTAAATTTTGTGTCAGAGTTAGTATTTTCTGGAATATTGTCCTTTTTTATCTGCACAGAAGCAATTAGATGGACCTATCAGTAAAGTGAATTTGACTGACCAGGTAGCACCCAGAAGAACTCAGCTGATGAGGATCTGGAGCTGGGGCACAAAATTTACAGCTAGGGACCAACATACAGGTACCTGAATTTGGAGCTGAGTCTCCCTCTGGTTCATATGTAAATGTATGCTTGGCTAAACTGTTGAATACATATATAAATCAGTAAATTCTTTATGACGTAAAAAGTGTACTTTGAAATCGTCACAAACTGTTCCTGTTTAGGACTAGTGGCGGCAAATCTATGAGCAAGATGAAAAATACCATGTTTCCCTGACCTTCCTAGATGAAATTATTTGGAGTCAAGTTCTCCTCACCCAAACTTATACCCTTCCACTGACTTCAAAGGAGATAAATGAGTCTCTCAGCAGGGCAGAACACAGGCTTGTTATTCCTGTAACACTTTCTATATGTCATTAACACACTTTTTCTTATCTAACCCTTCTAATAGTCAACTAAATTTTCAGTGTTTATATACAGTTGGACCATTATTACTTTTTTGCATTTAAAACTTGGGAAGGGTATTTTTCCCTTCCCTTCTTTCTGTTTATATTTACATTTTCAGATAGTACATATACAGTCTAATCATATCACTTTGAAAGTGATATAGAAAGTTGTGCTCTCTTACTCAATCAGATCTAATCAGTTTGGATGGATTCCAAATACTAAGCATTAATCTCACTTAAACCAAACCCCTGATAGTTCATCTAGCCTGAGTATTCATGTCAAAGACATAAAACAATCTCCTTTAATGCCCACAGTACTTTTTAAATTGAGCTTTCACCATCTGTTAATAAAACCTGCTTTGTACTGCTGGTTGTGTTCTGTGGAATGTGTCAGGGGTGAGTTTCTCTTTCCCTCCTATTCTTAAAGGCTGCCTTTTTTTTTTTTTTTTCAAAACTATCTGAAAATTATGCAATATAGTTACAAGGAATTAGTCACACCTTGGCAGAATCTCCATTACCTTGGCTCACATCAAAGGGAAGGAAAGAAGTGTGGTCCCTACAAGCCTACAACATTCCTTTGCCTTGGAGTCCCACTCTGTGATGACAACTAAATTGGACACTGATGCTTACTTATTTTTCAACACGTGGGTGTAAAGCACATTGACCTTGCAGTTGACTTTTTTAGAGCACCTTTCATCATGGGCCCAAGCTCACAGCATGATGCAGAGCTCTCTGCTGCCTTTCAAGACTCCCTGGAGAGGATTATCCAGAGGCAGAGCTGCTGAGCTGAAGTCCCCCTTTGACTGCCCCCTGTATTTCAGCATCTTGCATTAATAATCCTGGGAATGGCACTGCGGTGTTTCCCTGTCAAACCCTTACCGAGCTCATGCTCAAAATAAATGATGTCTTCAGATGACATTTTGCATGATTCAGCAATTTAAGGTCATAATTTACAGCAAAAGGGGAGTGAACTACAAATTAGAAAGGGCAAGGGGAAGAATCCATGTTCCTCTGGGGCAGACTTCTCTGAGCACACCACTGGCTCTAGTGGCTGCTGCTGCTTTCAGGTAGCAGCTCCGTGTGTCTGATTCCAGCTTTGCTTGGGAAAGCAGGTGAGCTGTGTGCATTAGTTGTTTTTAAAAGTCATGGCTACACTTGTTTTCTATGATTTTACATAAAAATAAATGAAAAACAGAGGGTTTTTTTTTTTTATTTGAGATAAAAAGTGATGAATTTGAAGGATGGATCAGGTTTCGTTTTTGAGCAGTAACTACTGAGCAAGAGACTTGATTGTTAGCATACTCAATTGATGACACTGGGGTCGAAGCAATGAATAGGCATCCAGGGATGTGTTTATTCTCCTCAGGAAAGAGGTATTGGAATATTTTGCAAATGTTTTGCAGCTAGGAAAGCAGTTATTTGGTCTTCTGGCTGCCTCAAGTCAAAAAGTATTTCAATTCAGTCTCAGACATTTTGACGGTTACAGGACAAGTATAGAAAAAGTGTGAGATGTCAAAAGACTGCCACACTCAACTTTTCCTTGGTGTCAACTCTTTCTTTCCCTGAAATCTGCATCACTGGGAAGTGCAGAAGTGGTCCCATGGCATCTCCCCTCAATGCCAGTCTGACATCACCAGCTGTCCTCCAAAATAAGCAGTGGATGCTGCTCTTGGTTGGTGCAGCAAATAATTTGTTATTAGAGTACTTCTGCAAAACCCCCAAGAAAGCACTATGGCCTGCAACCCTGCAGATTTTGCAAACCTCTGTTGTGTCCATGTTCACCCTAGGACATCCATGCCTGAGATTTTCTTTTGAGGAGCACTAAATTATACCTGAAAAATGTGTAGAGCCATGTGCATCTGCACCTCCACCTCTCACATCACAAGCCTCTGCTGGGAAGCTGCTTTAAAATAACTATGGTAGAATTTAACTGAGATGATAGCTGTGATGGTGATGGTGCTTTTATGAGTTTCAAAATGTAACTCGAACATAGATTTCACTTAGTAGGTGTGTTAAATAACAAAATGCACCCTGGAATTCAATTTGTATTTGATTGCACAATAGGTTAATTTCTTCAGCTCCTTTTTCAGTTTCCTCTTAACACTTTTGTTTTTACTTGTAAGTTTTTTGTTTGGATGTAATAAGGCTTTGTGTCTCCTGATTCCTTATCTTATGTGGGTGGTAGAAAAATTGCTCTCCTCCTTCAGTATTTGTGGTTGTGTGGGGCAGGTGGTTTCACGCAGAGCTGAGAAAAATATCTGTAATAAATAAAAAAAAAAATTGTGAGTTTCTTTGCCTGAGATTTCTTTATTCATCTGGAACCTTTGCTGCAAACTCAAGGAAACCAGCAGAAGAGCTGGTTTCATGCATGGAGGGGTCTTTTGCCAAACTTCACAGCTTCCAGAAACCTGGAGCTGGTTTGGTCTTTTGTTGTGTGTTGCAGGCCAGCCTGTCCTGGAATTCCTGCTGCCTCCTTCACTGCCCAGGAGTCCCACTTCTCTCTCATTTTGGGCTCCAGGCATCATTTTGTTCCACTCCCCCCAAGACTCAAGCATGGAATGGGTCAAGACTAGATCTTTGGGATTGGTGTTCAAACGTGAGATGTGCAGGCCTGCATGACCTGATAAACTCTCCAGGAGCCTCAGTCCTGTGGCTCCTTGTGTAATGAGCATGCTGAGCTCTGCTTCCAGGCACAGAGGTGGATCCTGGACACTTGTCACCTGGAAGAAAAGTAAATCTGTCCAGGTACTCCCCTGGGTATTTCTCACAGCTATCCGGGGGGGAACAGAGCAGGTGTAATTCCTTCAAAGTAGATAATGTCTAGGATTTGATGTTGCCTTCTAAGGACACCAGGAATTCAACACAAATTTATTGTAGTAGACTTCTCAAGAGACATTTCATGTGCTTATTGCTAATGGACTCTTCCATTTGGATGTTTATGTTGAAGAATCTCTAGGGTTTGAAATTCACTCTTAATGGACTTACAGGTGTCTCTTCAGCTTCATGCTAACACCTTCTGGGGTTACTGTAAGTTCCCACATCCCACCCAAAATACTTGCTGCTGTGCTGTCTCATGTGTTGCCATTACAGCAAGGATTTCTGGACATCTGAAATCATGGATCCTGTGCCTTTGCTCTGGGTTTTGGATCTGTAGTATGGTGACAATTAGTGTGAAGACCCTCCTGCACAAAGTCATATATGCACTAAGGCATGCAACATTTGCTAGAACTACTTAAATCCTTGCCTTCATGAATATATAAATGGATGTTTATATAATATTTTAAATTATACACTTGATGTGTACAGAATTTATTTATTTAAATCATGATTTTTTAAACCAGTCAGCTGATATTTCTCGGGCAGCAAGGCAAGGGGACTACTGTGAACACTTGCATGGTATAACATCAAGCTGAGAGGGAGATGAGATTTTTGCTTCTGGACTTCAGAAGGTCAAAATCAGTGTGGGAACTTTTCCCAGTGGTGGCAGCTGCAAATGTCAGGGAGAATTGCTTTTCCAGCAGCTTCCCTGGACAGATTTTCACAGTCAGAACCATTAATTTCTTGTGTACTCTTGGAAAACCATAATAAAAGAAACCTGAATATCATTTTGAGTTTGAGTTGATTTTGGGGATGAATTCAGAGGTATATAAGCAAGGGAGTGCAAGGAATATTTTCATTTCAGTTATATTTGGTGTGTTAATGAAAAGAACACCCAAAGCAAGCACTGACCAAACACATTCTTATTTAAAAGCAGAAGACTGGAAATTTGAAATGTCTGTGTGACATTTGTGATAATGTCATGTCCTAAATATGACTATTAATAACATGAGTATTTATCTATGACAATATAAAATTTAATTTGCTGTAAGCACTGTAACCCAGGTATATAATGACGTGGCACATATATTCCACAGCACAGCAAACACAAATCTGTATTCATTTGGCAAACTGCTTAAGCAGCTGATGTGCTGCATTTGTTATGTATTTTGAGGTATCCACAGATGGTCTATCCCAGAGAACTGACAGGAGACTTTTGAATTGCTTCAGATGCTTTTAAATGGAAAAACAGTGACAATTTCCCCAAGATGTTGTTGATAACTTGTTGTTGATAACTTCTGAAATCTCAGAACAAATGCAGCAGATTCATAAGCAAGAGCCAGACTGAGATGTTTTTCAGTACCAGCAAGTCTCCACTTGGGTGATCTGTCTGGGTACCCCAGCTCCTCATCACAGCCCATCCCACCCAACGTTAGCAGCTAGAAAATATCTGGTGACACAATGCAGAATAGAAAGCTGAAAGTAGCACCAGGGAATCTTTCGATTCCGTATTTTGTTTCAGAGGTACCTTAACTGGTATTTTCTCTTGTTGCAGCACCTCAGGAGGGCAGGTGTGTGCTTATCTGAGCAATGACCCACCCAGCTCCCTTCTAAGTGAGGGGTAGGTAAGTTTTTATATCTGTAAGAACCAGGGGGTAGAGAAACTGCACATCCACAAATATGGCCCATATTTTTTATGCCTAACACCTTTTGTTTTTTTTCCTTTTAAAAAGGCCAGAAGGTGGGAATGAGACTCTCCTGGGGTTTTACTGGGGAATTAAAATGTTGGCATAAGTAGGTGGCAAAAGGCAGCAATGGTAATGCAACCACCTCTTCTTTCACTAGTTGGCTTCAATTCCTTAATGTTTTATACTTACAGTGAAGCAACTTGGACAGGTTGAATTGCCACAAATTTTCTTCTGGGCATGACAGCCTAAGTGGAAGGATTGGTGGCTTGTATTTGCAAGCTCTCAGGTTCCCTTGGTATAGGAGATTTTCACGTCCCCTGTAAAAGACCCAGCAGGTGAGTTTGTGTTAGCAAATTCAAATTCTCTACAAATCACATAAATCCTTCTCCAGGAGGGATCCCTCACAATCTGGTGAAGCTCTGTATCCCAGAGAGGGTAGTAACCTCCTTCAGAAACCCATCAACTTCAACCCCACAGGTACAAAAATCTCTCCAGATAATTTAACAGCATATGATGGATGCAAATCTGCATGCTGCCTGGAGGTTAAAAAGGACATAATAGCAATGTGAGAATAGAGTAGTCCTAAATTTCCAGAGTAATTTTGAACTCTGAGATTCATACAATGTGCATTAATGTAACAAAATATTATTTTCAGTGAAACAAAATGTTCTATTTTATAACAAGGGCCATAAACACCTCACTGATATCACATTTCAGTATCAGAGAACCCTACAAACATAGAGAAGTTTGGTTGAAGGGACCTTGAAGATCATCTAGTTCCAGCTCCCCTGTCATGGAGCCTTTGTACAGCAATATTTGTACTTTAAAGGACTCTACAGCCTATCTCATGGTCCAGTCCAAGACTTCTCTGAACTTGTACATTTTGAATTAAATGCCATTGTGGATATTTTACATTAAATAAAAGAACTCTGGAGCTTCTGAGGTGCACTGTGTTCTAGGTATGTAGGAGACATTTTGGTATAAAAAATAATTATCCTTAGGAAACATAATGAATCAGAAAATACTAGCAAATAACATGCTTCAAACATGACAGAGCTTTTACTAAGGCAAAAATAACTGTTAGATGAACCAATATTAACTTTGAAAATGTCTTAAAATTTCTCCCCAAAGATGGATTATACATGGCTTCCTTAAGCCTTCATATGTGATCCATATGAAATCCACATAGGCTTGATTTTCCTGCCTTGATTGTGCTGCTATTTTCACATGTACACAGTGAATTTTAAAAACTCTTGGTCTGAATAAACATGCATAAACCCCACTTTTCACCTTTCTTGCTCAGCTGTTACTGTCCACACAAGGTCAGAGGCAGCAGAGCTCTTGTCTCTGGTTGTCTTTTCCTACAGTGTAAAAAGGGACAGGACAGGCTGTCCACCTGGGGATTCCGGGAGCATTAAACCCCAGCTGGGAGCATGCCTCAACATGCAGCAAGTTGTGCTAAGGTTGCTAAGTGACTTAAATCCACTGCACAGAATAGAACCATATAGCCTCAAAACAGCAGAACCTGACTTGGTTTCTAGTAACTCATTAAAATGACTCTACAATTCTTTTGATGTTCTGTACTAGTCTGGTCACATTCCTTTCTGTTTTATAGCATGGTAATAACAACATTCTTGTAAACAGTCATATAAACTCTAACCTTCATATTGCTCTCATCAGATGATATGAAAGCATTTTCACATCAGGATTTGGCTTCCTTACCCCAATAAATCATATCCCACACCATCAAAGGAGCAAGGGGAAAAAGTAGGGACGCACAAGTTGATTAGTGCTTGGTCACTTGCTCAGGGCAGCCATGACTTCCTGTGAAGGCTGATTTTTTTTGCAAATATTGCTTCTATAAATTCATTGTTTAGAGTTATTGGGGTTTCCATTCTCTTTCAGAGGAAACTCTGCTGTGAACAGATAGACTCCTGCTTGGATATTAATGCTTATACTTTATTGATTATCAATAAATCATTGTGCTCTCTCCATTATTATCAATACACTGTCATCTTCTGCTTGCATGGAACTACAACCTGTGGTAATATTTTCTGGGAGCTCGAGTTCTGTATCACACAGATGACAGTGGAGAATTGCAGAAAGAGAGGAGGCCAAGGAGACAAAAAAAAAAGAAACCACTCTGGTTTAGATATGCTTGTCCACTCATAGCAACAGACAAAAGAAAGACAACTGGCTTTAGCTACAGAAGTGTGCTGCAAGGAAGACAGGCAGCAGTTTCCAGATGTCTCTGGCCAAAGGCTTGGCACTTAAGCATTTGCTCAAACAAAAGGGCCAAGGATAAGGGACTGCACCCTTTGCAAACAACACAGCACATGGACATGCACTCACACGCAAAGAATTTACACCAGCCGAACAGTTTTCCAGGCAGTCAGTAAATATGACTTGTGCCTTCTCTTCCTCCATCAATAGTTTAAACAATCTGGGAGCAAAATGAGATACAATGATTTTCCTGACACTCTAAATGACAAGGAAAGATTTCAGACATTTTGACATGTCCTCAGATTGCTTTGCTTACTTTTCTTTCCTTCTATTTCTTTCTTCTTATGATTATTCTTTTTCTTTATCCCAGACAAGTCTGAGTTTTCCTTTGGACTGTCCAGTTAGAGCAGAGAAACAAAGTAATACACTGTGAACCTATCACAGAGCATGAAAAGGAAACTGTAAATGCTCAAGTGAACAAAATGCCAGCAATTTCTAAATAAACAATGTGTTACACAGCATATCTGCTGAAGGCTGATACATTTATAGTAGTTGCAATCTGCTGGAGAATTTTTTGCAAGTAGGGAAAAAAAAGTAGCTAGATTTGACAGATAAATTTTTCACAGTGTTACCCTTTGTTTATAGACCTTCTCTCCTTTTAGTGTACCCTAGAGCAAATCCCTGCCTTTTCAAAGGGCCACGCCATTGTTCAACTGAAATGCTATTATTTCTTCTCTCAAGTTTGATTAAATTACTTGGCACTCAGACAGAAGTTGATAATAATACAAACACAGTGATCAAGGTGGCAGATGTGCCGTTATTCTCTCGGTGGCAAATAAGTAATTCTTCAAACCGGGGCTATGCAGTGTTAGAGCAGTACAAGGGCTACACAGGGAACATTTCAGTGAGTTTTACATATGTTAATTGAAATGGGATGGAGAATTTATTGGGGGACATTTAAGTAATTACTTTCCTTAGCACATACAGTCTGGCTGCTGTTTTGTAGATGGTGTGTATGTGGAGATTGCAGAGATTAGGGCCAGAGAGGAAAGCAGAGGTTAGAGGCAGCTGACGGCGCCTGCGCAGCTGTGGGGCTCAGCTGCCTTGCAGGAACTTGTTCCCATATCTGAGGCCTAGGATAAAAGGTGTATTTTAAAAGTGTGCTAGCTAAAATGTTTTAATTAACACCTGTTTGACACCCTGGAATAAGCAGCACAAGGTATTTTCTGTTCTATCAGCTGATGGAAAAGTAGCTTAATTAGGTAGAGGAGTCCAGGGAAGAGTTAGGACACCCTGGTTCTCTAAAGTAGTGAAATGTGGAGTCCTGCATCCTTCCTGGGAAAATTAAAGCAGCCACCCTTTGAGGCAGGATCAGAAACTAGGGATTTGAAATATATTAGCTCAAATGCTTAAGCTAATAAGTTTCAAAATAAATCTTTTCTAGACTACACAAGCCCTGAGGGAAGAGCAAAGAGATTAAGGTAAAAATAGAAAGCATGAAGTACCTAATAATGAGCCACACCTGTTTAGCAAAGCTTCCCTATCTCTGCTCTGGTCTACACCCCGGGTTTGTATCAGTACGACTGGCTTGGCCAGGAAAGTGTTTTTCTAAGGGACTGGGAGGATGAGTTGGTTGCCATGAGGGAGCCACATGACAGTGGTGAAGGCTCTGAGGTAAGCCATGGAGTTGTCTGCAGAAAATGTTTCCCTCTCACTTGCCCCAATACTGGAGGAATTTTGGTTGTGTCATATGTGGATAAAAATAAGTACTTTTTCAGAAGATCTAAACGTGATTTAATAATTTAATTATTTAATTACTTGGAGACAAGTGGTTTTAATTTACTACAATGGAACTCAATCTTGTTGGCCTCCAGGCTCTATTGTACTGTAAATATTATTACTCATAATAAAAACCAACCTAACGTTTTTCCCCAAAACTCCAAGATTTGTCTTCAGCTGCTGCTGATGGTTCAAACTGGGAGAGGAAATAAATAAAAAACATCAAATAAACTTACATTGATATTTCTCACATTATTTCAAAGACCCCAAAGTCCACATAGCCTCCAGAGAGCTACAGGTTAATAGTCTAACAGTCTTCTCCAGTCAGACTTTTTTGTCCATCATTAGAGTTGTCACAGCATGTGAAGATTTTGCCCATGGCTGTAATTTACATTTCAGTGGGGCAGCCCATAAGTAGGACATACTGGCTAAAACAGCAGGTAACTCATAATGTTAAACTCTTTAGTTTGAACTTTCATTGTGGTGGTTTTTTTTATTATAATGGGCAGGAATACATCATTCTTCATGAAAAATTTTGAGATCCACTAAATGAGGTGTTAAAAGTTAAGCTCTAGAGTAGGGGAAGCTCAGTTTTGTGACCTGAGAATTTGTGTCTGTGTAAAACAAGATTACCTTTCTCCCCAGTTCATGACCAATTATTTATCCAGTAAAACCTTACCCCCAGAGGAGCTACAGGAGCTTGGGCATCCAACTATCCAGGCTGATATCTTGATTTCACTGAAGTCAGCAGGAGTTTTGCTACTGATGTCTCCTCCTAAGAATTTCCCCCACAGCCTGTCAGAGTGGGCAATAATCCTGATGAAACTGTAGGACAAAGGCAATCACAGTATAAATAGAGATGTAAATTATATCTGGGGTTAAGAGGTACAGATGGATATATATTAGGTAGTTTCCATAACACAGGAAAGTTGCCAGAGAGGCTCTTTTCCTTATAACTTCTTACACCTTTGTCCATGTCTTTTTCTCCTACCAACTATCTGTTTAATGTTAGATATTAAATAGAGAGAAAGGGAGTTTGTTTGAGTGAGGAGAAAGGGGAGGAACCTTTATTCACTCATGCTTATTTTTAGTAGTTCATTACAATATATTCCATACTCAGCTGCCTGTCTGATCAAGATGAAGATGTAGGCTCCATCAGCAGATCATTAAAATAAATCTGAATTTGGTTATATGTAAACACAGTGACAAGGCTTAATCCTTCAGTTATAAGTGAATTTGGTTATATTCACCTTATTAATACTCAAAAACCCTACTGAGAGGAAAATAACTGCATTTTCCATAACACTTTTCTGATATATTTAAACCTAATATAGTATAATTAGAAGGCAAATGAGACAAAAGTAGGGGAGAGAAGGAATCAGGAAACTGATATGAGTGATTTTTATGCTCCTATTTTCATGACACATGGCCATCTGATGATTATTAACTGTGACATGACAGCTTGGGCTGGGTTTTGTGAACAACTGAACAGAGCTGATGAATTGACCAAAAGGAGAGGCAATTTCCCAACACCTTCTATCTTTATTAATTTTTCCCTACTGCCCTTTTTTATCTTCCCTTTCCCAGTTGCAAAGTCCCACTGTTTTGACTCCAGCCTTGGGACAGTTGGATTTTGCTATAAACCAGTGAAAACTCATTAACCCAGAAGAAGTTTTTTTTGTTTTCTTGTGGAGTCTACTTTCTGCCATGAGTGGAGCTGGCTCAAAAGGGTCAGTGACACCAGAGGTGGAGCCAACAGCAGTGAGGGAGGATGAGGGACTGGCTGAGGAAGAGAAGAAACATCTCTATTTTGGTGGCAATGAGCTGTCAGAGCGGCTCATCCTGTGTCAGTAAATTGTAGCTTGAATGAGCAAGTTCAATTCTGCTGGAAAGGGCACTCCTGGTTTCTTCTGCACTCTGTATTCCTGGCAGATTTCTTCTATTTTGGTGAAATGTAACTGTTCATCAGAAAGTGAGGATTTCTGACACAATGTGTTGGGAGGGAAAGGAGAAAGAGGCGTCCTTTGTGGCAAGGTGCCACACCAGATCAGCAAGAATATCTAACTGCACCCAAGTGTCTTGCTTAAGATCAGATGGGAAATCTGTGGCAGAATGGAAATATGGCCCTCTCTCTTGTAAGAGCAAGAAAATTGCTGTACCCCAAAACTGTAGGATTTTGCTGCTGCTCAGGTAGGATTAGGTGGTATAAAGGAAAGGGATGGAGGATATGTAGGATAATCTACTTCATCCAGCATTTCAGCACATCTTACTTTCTACACATCAGAGAATGTTTTAAACTTGATTGTTAGACTTCCTAAATTTGTCAGTAAAAATGGTTGCTCTGAAAAGTTCTGACCCTAAAACCGTCTGAAAAGCTAATGAATTTTGCTAAGTTGTCTGCCTTGGGGATGTACTTTCAGAGTCAGTTCTGCAGGCAGAATAGGTGAAAAATTCTTTCCCGCTTACCAGTTTTGATTTTTCCATGTCTTTATTTCACTGGACACTCCCTATTCCTTAGGATTTCTGGCAGTAATGATAAATTTTCCCAGCTCCTGCATTGCTGTCGAGCCCCGAGAGCCGAGATTTTGCCTCTTGCCGGATGGCTGCGGGCAGCGTTACAAATCGAGGATCCTGGATGCGATCCTGGCTTCCCCCCCGACCCCTGCCTTCATCCCAGTAACTCCGATTACCTGGGCTCACTTCCGCGGAGCTGCTTGCGAAGGGAGATGCTGATTCTTGTCTGTCGGACAGGGGTATCGTGGGATGAGTTATCTCCCGAGGTGGTGAAGAGCTGGAAGTGGCAGCGGAGATGGAAAAGTTGTTTTTTCCCGGCGGGAGCGGCGCCCCGGCGCGCGCAGCAGATGGCGCTGCGCCTTTAATTCCTGTGACAGCCACCGCCGCTGCCTGCTCTGCTGCCTTCCCACCAGAACTGCATTAAAAAAAAAATCTGGAAAAATTGAAAACTGTATTATGTTATATTTTACTAGATTTATCTTTTTTTTTTNTTAATGTTCCCACATCAACCACCATTTCTGACCGTGGAGACTGAAAAGTACCATGCCAAAAATTCCAGTTTGAATTTTTTTTTCCTTAACCATAACTACACAGTACATATAATACCTGAACATAATAATACAAATCCCACGAATAGCACTGGGATGACACTCAATAATTTGGGGCAATCAAAGTGCACTTTCGTAGAGGTATTAATAAGATTTATAATTATTTATATACTGTCTCCAGGGAACAATGGGAACTGCTAAACAATTTGCTCAAATACAAGCAGGACATGTATAATGTGGGAGAGTAAAAGAGCTCTGTTTTCTTCAGCCTCAACTTCTTACAAGTCTGTATTGCTTTCAATACTCCAGTTTCTAGATTATATGTGGAATGATAAGAAGAAAGGGAATGCTTCAAGGGGAAGGGACTGTTCTATCCACATTGTAATTTTCATAGTCCTGCCTTAAAAGACACTTTATCTTTATGGCTCGCATAGAAGTGATATATCGCCATACACAGTAAATAGGCAAGGTGAACTTTGTGGTAAAGTTTAAACTTACTTTAACATTTTCTTGGGTTATAAAAATATTCATCCCTATGGCACCTTATTTAGATACCCTTTTCCACACAATATTTTCAATGCCATGGTTCATGAACACCTACTTTTTATATCTCTCCTTTTAGTGTTGGAGCTGGGGAACTGTCAAAGGAATGAACTGTATACACTGTATTTTTTCAGTGTGTGTAGGTTCTACAAACCCCGTTATGTTATTGAGACATCACAGAGAATGCATAAAAAGATTCAGAATATTGGTATGCACAAGCCATGGGGCTGTGCCATTGCATTGAACTCCAGTGTTCCTTGTGGAGCTGCATGGGAAGAGTGAAATGTATCAATGGCTTGCTTTTGGAATTGTGGTTTTTCCTCTGCCCTGGTTTGCCTGGAGAAGGGCATAGGAATTTATGGATAGATACAAGCAATATATAGATAGACAGAAACAATTGCTATCCTTTAGGAAAGGAAAAGCACCTAAGCTTCCTGTGTTCCCCTAAATGCCATAACTTGGCCCCTCTCCTCATGGTCTTGGAAAGCTGTCCCTGAAGGTCACAGGCTGTGCCAGGCCCCCTCTGGCCAGGGGTGACACAGAATAAGCAATAACCCCATGGTCTGGAAATGTAGCTGCCAGTGGCAACACTTAGACTTTCACCTGTTTTCTGAGATTTGCTAAATGTTTCAGGAATTGAATGTTTTTGGACATGTTCTGAGACTCAGTCCTGTGGTTTGCAGCCTGTAAATGTTCCTCTGGAAAGAAAAGGATTCAGGACAAAGCTGTGGGACTTGAACAGGGTGAAAGCTGAGGCCTGGGGACATAAACCCCCTTGGTGTGAGTCCCTTTGGATGAGGAGTTGAGTCAAAGACAAGATATTCACTCCTCTTCACAGATGCTTTCTTGACTCGGGGTCCAGGTTAGCACCACTCATTCCTTCCCACTGGGTTAAGGGGAGAGAGAAGCCTGGGAGCAGCTGAGATCCTGCACCCTGCTCAATATTTGGTCAATATTTGGTCCCTCAGACAGGGTTTAGAGGGGTTCTCCTCTGCTTCTGGCATGGGCCATGGCACTCCTATGTCCCCCAGGAATGGAGAGACACAGAAATGGGAAATTTTGACTCTTGAGGGTGTTTTACAGTCCTGGAGGTTGATTGCCAATGCCAAAGATCAAACTGCCTTGTAATTTCTCTGCACCTAATACTCTTTTTTTTTTTTTTTTTTNGGTGCTATACTCTAGCTCATTATACAGGTCTGTCCTTACTCCTAATGAAGCTAATGGTAAAACTTCCACCAAGAGAAGCTTGTCCTGCACTTAGAAGCAGCCAAGGACTGGGGAAGCTGTAGTTACAACAACTATATTGTTTGCTATAAAAGAGAAAATTAATTTTTAAAAGGGGAGATAAACTCTTACTCAAGGCACTTCTCCTTTCAAATTAATTCGTAAATCAATAATATTCAATTTTGTTCCTGTTTCTAAATGCAGACCTCACACAACAATAAAATCCACAAACAGTCATATATGTGGCAATACAAGCACTGCTTTTGCAGAGTTTATTTAAGAAGCTCCAAGATAAACCCAAAGATAATCACACTTAGACCAAAGACATACTTAGGATAAAATAAAAACACAGCCACAGTAGTTGTAGTCTAGAAGTGACTAAGGTACAATAAAGTATAGTCACAACTAAATTATGTCTTGGACTGAAGTGGATACATAGTATTAATTGGATGTAGGCCCTTTAACCTTTCTGCAGGAAGCAAACTTGAGATCTAATAATTTTTGTAAAGATGAGCTTTCTGTGCTTCCAGTAATATTTCTGGGCTTTGAAAGGATCTCGACTTTCCTTTCAGATTGTTTTGATGAGATTGGCTCTAATATTTCAACCATGCCAACTGAGCAGGGGTAAGAGAGGATGCAGGGGAATGGAACTTTGATTGCCTTATTCAAAGGAGACAAATGCCCTGTTGGTGCTGTCTGTACTCTGCTGTGGATTCGTTTAAGGTACTTTGTTGCTAGAAATTTTCATGGATGTGAAAAATTGTGGCAGAAAGGAGTGTTAGCTAATGCTTCAAGTATCTCAGTTTACAAAGAAGTATCTTGTTGGGAAGAAGACAATGGAGACAACAGTGTTTTATATCACACACAAAACTGATTAAAATTTCATTTCTCTATTATGTTCACTACCTTTCACTGTCATTATCTGTGTCCAAAATAATCCTGAATTAATCTTTGTGCTTTTAAAATATACAGAATTATCTAATCCCTCCCTCCAACAGGTATCTCCTTTTTAGCAAACCATTTCAGTTTTAACCCCAAACCAGTGCTGACTTCACTGAGAGGGGTAAAACCCTAATTCAGGTTGACAAATCCACATCTACAGTTTAAAGAAATGGTGGGTTTGTGTGGCTTGCTTTTATTGTGATAGTCTGTAATGAGATGTCAGGAATGGACTTCATCTATCCTAACTCTTGCTCTGAAGAGTTTTGGAGAAGCCTGAAGTGATCCTGATGTGCAGTTTACATCTGTCTAAAATTAGGAGAGATGTCCTTTCCTCATTCTGCCTTGCAGAATTTCTCAGGAGGTGATAATGGTGAGCAAAGTAGGCACAGGCAGCTGCAGAGATGGTAACAGCTGTCACCACCATTTCTTCAGAGAAGGTCTGGCCATGGTCAAAGAGGATTAAGGTACATTTTCATCCAATAACTGGAATGGGCTAAAAGAATATACATACTTATGTATATGTCATCTGAAGAGCCAAGTTTTAACAGCCATAGGCCATAAAAACTGAAATCCTGGGCCGGCTACAGGCAGGGAAACCACCACACACTCACCAGTGGCCTGGATAAACATTTGCTATTAATTTCCTCTTCGTGCAGATGCAGCTTTATCCTAACAGCTGACATTTTATGAAGGATCAGATTTTGTTTCCTTGTAAAAAGAATTAGAGAAATGCTTGAAAGCCAAAACAAATCTGAGTAGTGAAGGGTGATGACATCTAACAGGTCTGTAGAAAACCCCTTCTGCTAAGCTTGGCCATTAACACTCTGTGTATAAGAAAGGAGGAGAGGAGCTAAAATAATATTTTTTTTTGTCTCTGCCATCCCCACCCCACAGACAGATGTGGCACCAGAGGACAGTCTGGACCTGCTGAGGCTGCTGAGCAGTGGCCTCAGGCTACCTGACCTACAAGAGCCACACCACCACCAACTACTGTGCCAGGGACAGCGAGGCAGAGGGTGCCTATGGCCAGCTCAGGGTGACCTGCTCCTCCCAGCCAGCATCAACATCACCAGGACATGGCCTGAGCAAGCAGGTGGCTCTCCCCAGGCTGGCACATGGGCTGGTGAGGAAGAAGAAGAGGGGTGGCAGAGTGCCTGGCTCAGGGATTATTCCCACCTTGTGGCACAGGTGTCATGTCCCAGGTTTGTGTCATCAGTGAACACGCTGAGGAGGCATCTGCCTCTTCACCCCTGTTATTGATGAAGATGTTAAACAGCACTGCTCCCAGTTTTGAACCTTGGGGGCTCCACCAGTGAGAGGCCTCCAATTGGACCCTGTGCCACTGATCAAGACCCACTGGGATCTCCCATTCAGCCAGATCTCAATCCACCCCACTGTCCACTCATCCTGTCCACACTTCCTGAGTTTGTGGGAGATAGTGTCAAAGCCTTGCTGAAGCTGAAACAGACAACACCCACTCCTCTTCCCTCATCCATCCAGGCAGTCATTTCATCATAGAAAGCAATCAAGTCAGTCAGGCATGATTTACCTTTAGTGAATCCATGCTGACTGCTTGTGATCATCTTCTTGTCATCCATGTGGACAGAGGTGGTCTCCAGAATGAGGTGGTCCACCACCTTATCAGGGACTGAGATGAGACTGACTAGACAGTACTTCCCTGGGTCCTTCTTGCTCTTTTTGAAGACTAGAGTGACATTTGGTTTCTGGCAGTCCTTGGGTACATCTCCTGATCGCCACAACTGATAGCACATGAAATATAACAAAATGTTCTTGAAAGTTAAGGCAGGTGCTGTGCAATCCTTCAGTCTTTTACTAGCTGTCAATGCCTGTTTATAAGTGAGGTCAACAAGATGTTTACTGTATGGTTGAATGGTTTATTTGAAGAAAAGATGTATGATCTTTGAATGAAGATATTAATGATGTGACAAAAAAAATCTTGAAAAAGTACTTCTTTCAATAGGATCAACAGTTAAAGTCATGTACTAACAAGCTAGATGCCAGAAGTAGCTGCAAGGAACGTAATAATACAGATTTTTGCTGTAAAAATAGAAAACAGGAAAAGCAATAAATCTGTTAATCTACTCAACTTTTAAAAACTAGTTTAGGATATGAAATTCTAATTCTCTCTAATTGTTGTAGCTAATGATTTTCTTAATCAAATAAAACCTTTTTTTTGAGTTTTACACACTCTTCCTAAGTACAAATGATGTTACTTTATCAAAACTTGATTTCTGTTTCACTTAAATCCTGTTCCTCAAGTGTCCCACGTGACAATGCAAGCTCTGTTATTAGGACAAATAATTAAACAAAAATTTTAGCTACAATTGTAACTGAGGGCTGGATTCAAAGAATCACAATTCTTAATTATAGATCTGTGTGTTGCTCCCATTGCTTCTTCTCTACCTCTTCCAGTACACAGACTGGCCCACGTTCTGTTAATAAGCAAGTGGTATTTAATTTTCTTTTTGGCATTCATCATGTGATCTCAAGTGTTCTCTTGCTCCCTCCTACCAGTTCCTGTACTGGATTGAACATGATTATTTTTCTTGAGGCTTGCCTGTAGCTTTCAGCTCTCTGCAGTCTGGGAGTTCCACAAAAAAGAGTGGATTTTTTTCTGCGGCAGTCAAAGAGATGAGATACAGCCTTAACCTGACTCCACAGGAGAGGCACAATGCAGGCCAGAAATATTTGCTGGATTTGAGTGCCCAGTTTCTGCAAGTTAGAGTTTGACTTTGCCCAGCATGGAGCCATATTTTATGTGGTAGTTGACTGCAAATGCTCAGCACTTCTGCAGCTCAGAGACCCCACAGATTCTAGCCAGGGACCCAGCAAGTGAAGATGTACAATTTATAACAGTGGGAGAAGGAGCTGGTTGAAATTGCTTGCCTTGCTTTGCATAGGAGATGAACAGCAGAAATACAACCATCTCTCAAGGACAGTAGTGAAACCATCCTCCCTCTTCTGGTAAAGGCCTATGAGCAGATTTAGTGGGAGAAGCTGTGAGCTGTGACCATCTCCTATTACCTTCCCTGATGGAATACCTGCAGTCCAGGTCATTCCTGGAGAATGGCCACTCTGCAGTGCATTATCACTGTATCTCAATCCTTTTTTCTTTTTGTGCTGTTATAAGACATCCATACCCCATGGGCAGCAGCCTCCCTTTGTTACATCCTCCCATCCATCATCAGTGCCGTCCATTTGTGCCCTGCAGGAGGGAGAAGTATATGATCATGCTATTAATGATAATGCCTATGCAAAAAAGGGATTGAATCAGGACTGGAGAGGCAATTTGATTCTGGCATTTCCTCACATCTGATTACAACTGCAAGATTCTTTTCACACAGTTTGAGGTGTGTAATTTCACATACTTGGCTGGGGGAGGGGGGGAGTGGGGGAGTAAAAAAAAATAGACTGCCAAAATTGGCATTTCATTATGCAGGGTCACAGTGAGTCCCAGGAGAGGCAGCAGGGCTGGAGTCTGTGTTGGCCACTGAAAGCTCTGCTACTTCATTTAATAGAGTAGCAACATTAATAATCACCAGATACCAGTGTCCTGCTGAAAGCAATGGGAGGTTTGTTTCCTATAGGTCAGAGTGGACAATTGTTAGTGGATCTTGCAGGTATTTCAGGGCAGCAGGGGATGTGCAAAGCCCCTAAGCTGTGTTTTCCCATCCAAGTTCAGGAGGGAAGTTTGATGTACTATTCTTCTAGATCTTCCACTTTGACTGTGCCAAATGAGACTGGGATAGTATTTAACTACTCCTAACTTTGCCCAACCACAGAATTTCCTTCAGATTTCCCTGTTGCTGGGGACGTTGCAGCCTTCTTGCTCTGTCATCTTTAGTCCCTCAGATCTTCTAGTTTTAATGGCCTTTCTCAGCTAAAATTCAAGGTTCCCTTCCTCACTGGCTGCCACAGCATGCTTCCTCACACACTACAGCCATTAAGCTGTGGCCTCCCCTTGTCTGTCTTCTGAAATAAGCATCAGGCTGCCCTTAGATTTCCAGTAACTTCCTCAATTTAGTTTCTTCATTTGCCTCTGTCTTCTCCCTATTCCCCCTTCCCCACTTTCCACTCAGAGATCTATTTCCATATTTTTCACCAAGGAGGTTGAAAGTATGGGTAACCCTGTCCTTTACCCCAAAATGGATGGAAATAGCTTGTAGTTATTCAGAAAAGCAAGACTGTGTCTGATCTCTTTATCTCCAACCCAAACTACTGATGTTGTGGATGTACCTTCAGGGAATGACTGAGGTCTCAGAAGGCCATGGTTCTTGTGTGACCTGTGGTTTTCTAAAGGTTGCAATAAATCCTTGGTGTAGATTTTTTAGATATTTACAAAAGTAGTAAAGGATGTGTTTCAGGGATAACTTACATCTGAATGCCAAAATTCAAGTGTTTTCCTAAGCATTAAAGTTCTGAAAAAAGGGGATTATCACATGGTTTTAATATGGACAAAGCAGGTAATTTTCCATGGTCTTTTTATTGGCAGTAGGTGAAGTCGTGTGGCTGAGGTTTTCTGAAGATTTTTCAAGTTTAGACGAGTGTCTGACATGTCAGTGTTCGGCCCAGTCATCAGCACTGTGACCCTAAAATGGAAATGGCTGAGTAATCTCAATAATAGTTGGTGTTTCCAGCAGTACCTATGGAACTCCTATGCATTGGGACTAATTGCACTCCTCAGGGAAGTGGTCACAGCATCAGACCTTAGTCCAAGAAGCCTGAGTTCAGGCACATTGGTCATCCTTGGGGTGTCCTGCTCAGGATCAGGAGTTGGACTCAGTGATCCTTATAGGTCCCCTCCAACTCAATATGTCCTATTGATACCATGATAATTAAGTTTCACATTTATCCAGTTTTATATTAATCTAAATCAACAGAACAATGAGATGATGGGAACTGTGGAATAGCTACTATATCTGATAGGTAGGGATATTAACTGAGGATGACAGATAGTTATGCAAAAATGTTCATGATTAAGAGTGGTTTGTCTGCTTAAAAATCCCTGAAGTTATTTATTTGAATCCCTTAAACATTTTAAGTGGAGTTTTAAACCTAGACTAACCTTTACAGATGCAAACTTCAACAGTTGTCCCAGAGCTAGGAAAATCTATTTTCATGCCTGTAAATAGTATCTGCTGATGCTATTTGTTTCCTGAATAAGTAGCTTGGTAAGAAAGAAAACCATAAGCCTAGGAATGGATTTTTCTCCATTTTTAGTCTCAATCACAATATAGTCAATACTACTTAAAATTGAGATTGAAACCTCATTTATGGGTTGGAAGAGATAAATTTTGTATAAGGTGTGGATAAAAAAAGCTTTTCAATTGAACAAAGTTATTAAGATCATCAAGCACAGCAGATCAGCATTTCTTATCCTCACTCATTAAAACACTCTCAGGTGTCTTTCAGGACAAACATGCTGAACGCATTTGAAGAGCTTCACATAAATCCATCTTTCGATTCTCTGCATGCTGGGAACATTTTGCATTATCATTCATCTATTTTCCTTAGATTATGAATGATCTGAGGATCCATAGTCACAGTCAAATTATGGTAATCTTACAAACTTCTGTGCATCAGTTAAGCAGCAAGAATGTATGGCCTTAGCCAATGGCAAATATAAGGATTTTTCCCACTCTGAAAGAGTGTTACCTGAGATAATGTGCCTTGCAACTGGCTTGGGATCATGAACCTGTGGGGCACTGCCAATTATTTTGACTTGGCTGATGTTAAGAGGCTTTTTAAACTGAAAACTCAAAGTACTTTGTGAATCTGAGTCCTTTGCTCATGTACAGTCCTGGGTACATGGTAGTTTCACAAGTCTTTAAAACATTGCTCCAAAAGATAGGCTGCTTTATATAATAAATTAATGTGAGAACTTTGGAAAATCTTAAATAATTTCTCTGAAATTATGGGTGTCTTATCTACCTCTCTGTAGATGAAAAAATATCCACTAATGACTTTGACCTTTTGCTGACAGTTTTTTTCTGTTGACTTGAATATTGTGGGAGTGGCAGCATAGTTAAAGTTGGAATTTCCCACCCATTTTTCCACTGTTTCTTCCAGTAGACCAACAGATGTTCCTCATTAACTTTCAGCAGATAGATTTCTCGTTGATAACTCTGGTTATTTTTTTATTGCACGTACGAAGATGGGAAGTGCCTTGCTTTTAAAACACATCTCCTTGCCCTAGCAATTCTCACAGAATTTTTGAAAAATATTGTTATTTCAAAGCACAATGACAAGTTTTGTTGGTTAGGTCTTCAAGAGTATATTGAAGTTCTAAATTAAATGTAATATAAATTAGTCTTCTGATTAATCAAAACTTCATGTGTCTGAACCCCTACTTGATTTTATAATCAATTATAATTTTATTAAAATTATTTGAAATGTTAATGTTGGAGGATTTTGCAAAATAAAATTTACTTGCTCACTTGGTCCTGCATCATATAAGGAGGGTGTTACCACTAGAGATTTTTTTCCCTGAAGTAAGTCCTGCACAGAATCTTCTCAGTGTATCTCTGATCCCAGCTGTGACTTTGCACTCTTTTGGCAATTTTCTTGGAAATGAAAATGCTTCTTAACCAAAAATTTAATTTTGAGTGAGATAACTAAAAATGTTTTCCCCTGAAATTTTCCATAAGAAGGCAAACATTTTTGTAATAAAGTTTAATGTTTTCTTTTTGTCTCCATTAATGTTGAGCCACAATGAATGTTCTGCTTGTAGATGAAAGGTTGCTGTCACACTTATTGCATCTATTTAACTTGGGCGTTTTTCATCTGTCTCATCTCCTACACGTAAAGAATCCTGATGGTTCTGGGTCTTCTGTGTGTTACAGAGATGTATAAACTATAAATGCTAATTCTTACCTTTAACTTCCTTCCAGAGCTGTATATTTTCACTGTACCAACAGAAATGTCATCAGCACTTGGCAGTTTAAATTACGTTCAGGTCAACAGTCAGTGCTTTGGCTAATTAATAAAATTACACTATTAAAATGCCCAAAGAAACTGTAATGTTTGATACCTAATTACTGTCCAAGCCATTGTAAATGATAAATTATAGTGAATCCCCTATTAAAGTACAAAAATAAAATAAAGTACACAGGACATACACTCTGAGGACATACAAGTGCTTGGTGTTAGAGAGGTTGAGGACATGATTGAATTTCTCTTCCATGTACCTAATTATCAGTGCCTGTGCAAAATTAGGGGTGATTTGAGCTCATCTTTGACAAAGTGTGCATGTTCTTTCTCTAAACAAGGGACATGCCAGCAACCAGGCAGCATTAGAGCAAAGTGACAGTCACATCTGTCATGAGAGAGGGTTTCTTTATGCAGAATCATCCTGTAACCAAGTAGAGTTGTGTCAGCAAAAGCTTGGTGTGTGTCTCCTCAAATTAGCCTTGTCCCTGTCCTGCTACATTCTCCTGCTTTGGCTACGTCTCTTTAGATTTAGTGCTCTCCATGCCTAAGGCTTCCAGCTGGAGGCTTCCCTGGCATCTGAGATAGGTGGCCACAGTCTGCCCTGGTCCCTACCTGGTTGAATATCAAGTATCAGTAATAAAAACCTGTTACAGGGCTAGTCCTTATCTTTGGTCTTAGTGGAACGCAGCTCAAATCCAGTGACTTCGTATCTTTTGCTAGAAAGGGGAAAACCTTTCCTGAGAAGCTCATGAACTCCTCATTTCCCCCCATGTTTCTTACCCACCGTAGGTCCCTGACTTCTGAATCCTGTGAGAAAGCAATTTGCTGAAAGGCAAGTGTCTGTGGGGATGCAGGATCATTTAGTGCTGGTTACCACCTGGGGCGTTCTGGAAAGGCTCTGCTACACGAGAGCATTTCAGAGATCTGACTGTGTGCTAAACGAGTCCTGCATCCCTGCCTCGTAGCTCTGGGAATGTTAGGCAGGTAATTAAGAAATCACACAGCACAGGTGTGCCAGGTGAAGTTTGGTAGCTTGCTTTTGATCTAAATTGAGATGCTCTGGGGATTTAACTTCTTAAACAAAAAGGGCATAAATAAATAATCAGGATTTTTTTTTTAAGGTTGGAACATGCAGGCTATAAAATTTTGTCTTGGATGTACACAAGTAGGCAATGCTAGAAGATTAAGGCTAGAGCTTTGTTTTACATGGGGGTGTTGTTTTCATTAACTTGGGTCTGATTAGTTTTTTCACTGGGAATTTCCCCACTGATATAAACAGGAACAATGTTTAGTTTTAGGGAACTAAGTAAGGAATAAGCTATGAAAGTGTCTTTAAAACAGACCTCAAAAAACCAACAAACTAACCCAAAACCTAGAGTATTAATTATAACACAGGAGTGACTCAAAGCATTTCTTTTTAATATTCATAATTGAAAATGAGACACCTTTAAAGTTTGTAATGTGTCCTTTAGTGTACCTCACTCTAGTTAGAGCATTATTTCATAGCTGGAAGCCAAAAAACAGGCTGACAATAAATTCTTAAATTATTCTAAGCCCACACAGTAGCCTCTTGCCACAAAGTTTCGGCATGGTGCCTGTTTTGCTACCATGTGGGTGGGTGAGATTGGGATAAACAAGAACACAACTGCCCACTTTTGATTTTTCATCTTCACTGAAGTTCAGTCTTGCACAGATGGTTTCTGTAAGTTTGAAATGTTTCAATTCCTCTCTCTTCTTACACAATTCCCCAGTAAACATGAGGCAAAAAAAGTTATGTAAAAAAGGGGTCTTGTATTTTCAAGTTTGAATCAAAAAATGAAGTGCCAGGAAATAAGAGGAGTACCATCCTGAAAGGTTTAGCCTGGCTCTTTGGTCTTCTGAAGCAGGAAAGCTTTCATACAACTTTCTCCAAACAAATTGGGTGGCTATCTGATCTATCAGAGTGCCCTTAAATTACTTCTTGTGATACCTTGAGGAAAGGAGATAGGGCAGGTGATGTCATAGGGCTCCTTCCAGCCCCACTGTGTGATGCTGGCTCCTCTCCTTTGGAGAGGGAATTTCAAGGGAGGGCATAAGGGGTGTGGGTCTGGAGGGGACTCATGAAAAGCAAGGGCAAGGGCAGGAGCAGACCTCTTGCAACACTGCAAGCATATTGTGGACAATTTCCAAATGTTAATTTTATCCTTGTGCTTCAGAAAAGCAACAGACCAGTTCACATTCTGGGTTGAAAACCCTTTTTATGGAGAGTTTGATATTGGATGTGATTTACACTGTACTGAAATATGGTACTGGAGGAAAGCTGAGATTTCAGTGTAGATGTGTAGTACATTTTAGAGAAAAGCCTGTCCGATGGACAGGACTAGATTGAAAAGTTGGTCTGGAGCTCTGAAATCAAAGCTGAATATAGACACTGATTTTGCAAAGCATGGATTCTGGATTGGGTCAGATAAAGACAGAAACTGAAGTAGCAGAGACCATGTCCAAAACCATTCTTATTTGGTAAGGTTTGGACCTCTGCTTTAACACATCTCCAGCAATAATAANTCATTCCCATACAATATTTTCTTACAGTTGGCTGATTTGCTTTCTGCTGAAATGTCATCTACTGTCACCGATTAGGCTTTTCATAAGAACAAGGTTCTTGTCTCAGTCTCATTCTTAGGAAGTTTGGAATATTAATATACATTTCTCCAATCTCCCTCACTCCAATTCCTCCTCTTATTAATAGTTGTCTAAAATATAGAGATAAAAATAAAATATTTTTTATATGCACTTCAAACTATTGTTTTCTTCTGAAAGTTAAAAAATAATCTCCCCCCCCCCAATATTTTCTAGAAAGAAACACTTATTTTTTCCCTTACCAGGTGTAATTCAGGGAAATTCTTCTCCCTTCATGCCATCCTTTCCTTCAGTCAGCAGAATACAGAATTTGCCATTATTCCTTTATCTTTACCAATAATTCCCTTCCAATTACAAGATGTGTAAATTAAAATGAAAGGGGAGCATATTCTCAGCTAAAGACCTCAGGTTTGGGTTTCTCCCCAAATGGTGAATTCCCCTCACTGGGTTATTGGATTTTGTCACTAGAACAAAGGCATTCTGATGTTTTGACTTGGAGGAGATCTGGAATATTAATGATAACACAGGAATTATGAGGGAATCTGAGTAAACTCAGCCTGTACTTCACTGCTGTCCCAAGGATGAGTCCCTCCTGTGCTGTTGCAGAAGACCGAGCATTTACCACCCTGCTTCTGGCTCCATACAAAATTAGGTAGACAGCAGTTCCTAGTTCCAGCAGCTAGGAAGACAACACTCTTCTCTCAGAACTAAAGAACTACTTTCTTTTAAGCAAAGTTTATCTCAGTAGTGATAAAAGAAGCTGGTGAAACAACTTAGAGGATCTCAGCAAAAATAAACTGGGCACACTGGATAGGAATTTGACACATCTGAGGTTGTTATAAGCCTGTTTAGACAGATGTTACTGACCACTTCACCATGGCTGTTCCCATGATTTGGGTTAGTGGTATTCAGGGTAGCTTGGGACTGGAGTTGCAGGCAGTATCTGCACTCTGACCAATAAAGAGACTCAATATGTTGTGTAAGTGCAGTCTCAGCATTCCTAGGTATGCTGAAGCCTGGATATGTGGACACAAAAGATGGATCCCACCAGAAAACCAGCACAGTCCCTTATTGCTGCCTTCTCATGGCAAGGGTGGTTGAGTGTTCTACTCTCCACAGGGAGGTTAAAGCAGCCACTCAAATGCACAAAGGTGCAATGTTGTACATTGTATTTGACCCATCCATAAAATTACCAAGCAGAGAGTTTAGCCTTACAGACTCTTCCAGGGTGAAATGCAGGGACAGGCAGAGCACGGGCTCCTGAGAGTTCAATGCTTGGGGTCAGGCATGGCAGGCTCCCAGGAGCAACAGAATCCAAGTCAATGTGTGCCTTCATCATGGAGCCAGGGAGTGGACACAGATTCACCTTAGGTCAGATCACACTGAGGTCCTTCACCTCAGTCTGTTCCTACAGTGGCAGCACAACTATTGCCAGGGAAATCCCTCTTCTTGTCCTGATTACACAGTGGGGGCTCAAGTTCTGCCAAGCACAGTGGGAACTCTCCTTTGTTTCAAGAGTCTCTTACATCAGTAATATGCTCAGCAGTTGGAGGGGATTAATCTCCCATTTTACAGATATAAAACTGAATCTCAAAAACTTGTGTAACTTCATGTCTCCATTGCAGCACTAGTCCAAAGCTCTCTTTCCACACATGAAAATCCTCTTTCAAGGATTGCATAGGCTGGTTCTGAGTTTAGAAGATATTTAGGTGTCATATTTATAAGTATATGAAACGAAGAGGCTGACAGTAGGATCTGTGGCTCCTCAAATCTTGCATTAATATATGCATGTTACTGTTTTCAAAAATATTTGTGCAGTATGAAAGATTAAAGAAAATAATTTAATTGCTTTAAAAATGCAACAATTGAACTTTTGATGTTTTAGTGTATAGTTTTGATGTTTTAGTGTGTAGTTGAGCTTTACTTTTAAGTAGGTACTAAAACTAGTGTGCTCCATTTATTTATTACTGGGGCAAATTTGCCACTTGATAGAACAAAAACCAAATAAATAAAATTAGCAAACAAAAAACACAACAAACGTTGCTGACTTATAGTCAGATCTCCCCCAGGTAAAATACTTATTTTCTTCTGTTTTGAAAATGAAACCTTAATCTCATTAGCTCTTGGAGGAAAATCATTCTGATACTTTTTCTGTAGGTAAAAAGACTTGCTTAATGTGCTTTGTTTATATTACTGTTTTTACAGTAAGTAATAAAATTTATTAGGGCTGTTATGCACTTATAGAATCTATTTGACAATGGGTTTTTAATGAACTCTTAGGTCTTCTGGACACAGGTAAAGAAAACACAGTACTACAATAACACTAGCTTTGTCAATAAGTCTCTGAAACATTGAAACATACATTGATCTCAGTCCAGGATATATGGTTATTGATTTTAGTTGCAGACCATGAATTGTGTCTTGTATTTATGTGTTACTACACTCCAATTTCCCTAATTGCTTCATCAAAACACTTCTCTTGTCCCTCCATTTTCTGGGGAATGTGGACATGCTTGGGAGTTGTACCCAGGAGTGCTTTCTTCCTTTGGACTCCTCTTTCCAGTGTCCATGGCTCAGCATCCTGGCAGCACTCTGAAGTATCTCATACACAAGGCAGGTGAGGCGTTTAGAGATAAAAGCTTACATTTGGAATTACATGCAGAAAGAGACTGAAAGCAGGTGCAGGTTCCTAAAGGCTGCTGCAGAGCAGACTTTGGTAACCCAGAGGGAAGGAGCCAAGGGCACAGTCAGCAGAGGTTACATGTGAAAGGCCTTGTCTTCATGTCCACACTGTACTGGACAGAAAGAGAGCACAGGGCTCACTGTTTTTGTTGGTAAATCCATAATTTCTTGGTATTGCTGATATTTTGGTATGTTTCCAGTTTTGAAAATATGGACTGACAAATGACAACTATCAGGAAAAGGCCAGTTGGTACATGCCATGGGGTTGGATCATTTACCTGTCTTTTTACAGGTCTCAAAGAGGGAAACCTTGCTGATGTATGGCAGTACAGCCTCTGGGTACTGAACTAGACAGAGAAGAGAGAGACAACTCTGATAAGTCACCAAGACCTGCAGGTAATCCTACATCCACTGTTGTCTTTGTGGCTTGTTTGCTGAGGAGAGTCTTGCATGGATCATAAATGTCCTTGCACACCCTCCCCTTGAACCAGACATCTCTCTTAGATGAACTCTAGGCATATTTACAAGTACTTTCAAACATTCTGGAGCATAAATAATGAGATTAGGCTATTATTTATTTGCTATATTTTGCAATTCTTATTTAACCTACAATAAACTAGTGGTCTAGATTGTCTACTGAAACAGCAGAAAGTGACAAACAGCATCATATCCTGCAGCACAACATTCCTTCCTAGTATGGAGGTTGGAAAATCATTGTAGATCCCTTTCCATGGAGGGACTGGGAGCATGGCAAGGAATTTTCTGCAGCTGTTAGTTGGAGTAGTGCATCACATAGGGAACTGTTAGAGATATGTTTATATATATAAATTGTCAGCCGCTGGGTGTTTGTTAGATTAATGTCCTCTCCTTAATATGAATGCATAGAAGGTAGACCATGTGATTATGCAGGTATGGTAATTATCCTTCAAAGAGTTGGAAGGCTTTGACGTAACCTCTGTGTCCCAAATGTGTTGGTTCCAGCACTTGCTAGAGGGAAGAATAAGGACTTGAATCTGCAAGCCTTTCCCATGTGACAATCTGGTATTGAGCCTTATAAAATCTGGCAAAATTGTAAATGACAGTAACCTTTATAAGCATTAAAATGACTTAGCAGAGTTTATTTTTTTCCCTGATAAATAAATTCTCTGATGTGCTGCTCCAACATGCAGAGACATGCATGAACTATTGTAAGTACTCCAATTTATAAATGCTTCACAACAGGCCACAACAAGCTAGCATCAGCTTTTAAGTATTTTAAAATTACTTTTTACATGTCTTTACAGCATGTCATAATGCATCTTATAATAAAACAATTTCTATGATGAATATTAATTATTATTTTTCAACTGTATCTACAAAGCAGTGACACTTGGCTGGGAATGTGAGGGCTGAATTGGCCTCACACAAGTTCACCCAAAGAGGAGAGCCTGTATTTCTGCATCACCATTCCAGAACAGTGGCAAAGAGGCAGACATTCAGCATCCAGAAATCCTGGATTCTTTCAGTTATTTTGTTTTGAACAGATGTCCACTCTGTTTTCTCTACCCCATCATCATTTTAACTTGCATTATTTTTGCCTTTTTTAGGTTGAAATAGATGTTCTTGCCAAGAAAGCAGTCACCTGGTTCACTAGAGCTGATCTGAGATACATTTTTTTTTTGTCTAAATCCTCACATTAACTATGGAAGATTAGTTCACAGATGATTAGTTCATGCCTGGGTCTTTTGGGGCAGAATTATCACATGTATCAGGTGTATCAGGTTATAAAGTTTCTGAAGTATTTTCCTATAAAGGAAGCTCTTAGGAACCTGAGGACACTTACTGGTCCAGCCCAGCCTCCACCCACCCCTGCCCATGGCCCAGGAGCTCCAGCTCAACCTGGGGCCATCAGACGTTTTCCCAACAATGCCATTGGAGTGAAATCTCCCACTCTTTCTCTGACCCCATGTCCTGCTCCTGGATGGATCCCTTGGATGATCCCTGGCCCTGCTCTATGCCTTGGTGTGTTGAGGGCTGCCAATGGACTCTGCTGGGACTGGTACCACTGGGAAGGAATGGGACTGTGTTAGGTCCTGCTTATCTCCACAGCTCCCAACAGTGCAGAGGCATCCAGGTTTTGTGGCATTTTCTAGAAAGAACAGCAAGCATACTGCTGAAGTGCTGATGTGTAGTCAGTAACATTGGACTTGTTTTCCATGCTTTTTAGGGACACAGAACTTCCTTCTGAAACAGAAACAGCTACCTTTCCCCCACCCCCTCCCAGGTCTGTGCCTTCTTTGTGTACTTTTGGGTCAGGCTTGTATTACTAGGAGCTCTAAGGCTCATCAGATTTTGTTGTGTGATTCAAGTGGAATTTTGCCAAGAAAAAACGTTAATTTCTAATCATCAATAAGAACAGGTGGGGAAGGACACCTAAGAATCAATTGATCTGGGTTTTTATCCAGTAAGGATGTGCTTTTTAATATGATGTCATCCCAAATCCAGACACTTATTCTTTTTGTTTTCACAGAAATCTTTCCCAGCTGCCAGCAGACAAAGTCCAATCCCTTTGTACAGAGGAGGTGCTGTGAACTAATGTTAGTGTCAAGCCTCATTGTCTACATCCAAGGAGAAAAATGTTAAGTTTTCAAGATCAATGAAGATCATCTACTTTCATGATGCATTGTTCTCACTAACAGTGATGTACGGGAAGCACCTGAGAGTCAATCTGGAAACTTCTTTGGCCAGGACACAACAATATCTCTTGGTTGTTGATGCGTGGTCTGGCAGCTGTTGCTGCTAATCTGGTTATCAGGGCCTGCAGGTGTATCTGTATTTACACAACTGGCTTCTAAGGACCTACATTTATCAAGTCATGATTTATAATCTACAGATTGCTTGGGTTTTTAAATTTTTTTTAAAATATTTTTTATTGAACACCGAGGATAAGAAAGAATGAGGGAAGGCTAGTCTTATTTTCATGTAGGTTCAAGGTTTATTAAATTCCCCTGCATCAGTTTACATTCCTAGATGTTCCTGTCTGTGCTGAGATGAGTCAGTGAGAGCTGGCGGCAGTGAAGTTTAGGTACCAAACACAGCTGTAGGACACACTGGAGCTTAGTTCTTCATGGAGCCAGTGCCTCATGCTGCTGCTGGATGCTGACAGAGGATTTGGGCACTAGAGCCTGCGAATTTGGATCTCCTGCCTTCATGACCTGATAAGGAATCTCCTCCTGGCATTGCCCTGCACCGGGAGCGGGTGTGGGGATGGTGCTGCCAGAATAGACATGCCCACTGCAGTGCCATCAGGGTGCATCCAGATAGATGAACTTCCTGGCTTTCCTTTCGTGCTTTTCTGCCCTAGATCACAGGGAAGGCAAGGGTGGGTCTGGCAGACAGTGCCCTAGGCAATGGCTTATTTGAGGAGTCTGCAGGGTATACAAATGAATACGCCTCTCGTGTTATACTGGGATGAGGAATAATAATTCTGGTTCTGGCTAAACTTTCACCATTTTCATTACTTCCACATGCTCCACAGATCACTTGAGATAATGACTGAAATTGTGTCTCTTGGAATGACAGAGTCATCCTATGATCTAGTTATCTGTGTAATATTTTGTACCTGTCCTGTTCCAGGTACCTGGTACCTGCGAATTATTGTCCAAAGACCCTGCCTTTTTATTGGTGTTTCTGGTAACATAATTTTTTTTATTTTGATGATAAATATAATTGCCCTGTCATGTGACCAAACACTTGGCAGGTGTCTGTCTTTCATATAAAAGAGATCATATTTTTATTCATCATATTTTAAGTGACCTGTAAACATTTTCATAACAGAGTGGACTCACAGTCATGATTTGCAGAAGAATAGCACTAGAATTTGTCTAATTCTCACTCATCCTCTGAAGTTCCTTCTTTTACTTTCCCTTCTTGAATCTGTCACTAAAGACCCTGACACTTTTGTAATTGAGCAGAGCATTAGTGGCGACTCTTCCAGAAATAAATGTTCATAAAAATGAACTAACAGGAGCCAAGCAACATCAAGCAGAAATATTGCAGTGGGTTCTAGAATCCATCCCAATTCATGACTCTGCTCTTCTTAGTATTCAGCTTAAATCAGAAATTCTGTCAGTACTTACTCACTTCCCCAATATTCCAATTTTGCATTGCTGCATATTTTAGATGTAAAGAGAACTATTGATTATTTCAGTGATGGGAAAAAAAAAAAAAGCCTTTTAAGGAGCTTGTGGTTTCTGGTGAAGTTCCCACTGGAGATCTCAGAACAACCTTGTGGCTGCTTAGTGAGGTGGGAAACCTGTCCTTCTTGATCTCAGTCAAAAAGGTGGCTGCCTGGGGCTTGATGCTTGTGGGGCACAATCCTCTGCATGAGGTGGGGCAGTTCTTGTGAGAGGGACTAACTCTGCTACTGCTTAGTCTTATTCTTGAAGGTGGCCCTGATTTATCAGTTTTCTGTGGTGTGGAGAGGCAGAGGATTATTTAAGAAAGAGGATTATTTAGGAAAAGCATTGTTATCCAAATATCCACCTCTTGGGGTCCACATTGATTTCTCTTTTGTAAGTGGTGAAGAAGAGAGGATGTGGGAGGTTTGCTAGATTTTTTTTTACAGTGGTGGGAGGTAGTGGTGGAGGCTGGGTGATTACCTCCTTCAAAGGCTGTTGTGAAGTATCACAGTGTAGCAGCCCTTCAACAAGGCACATCTACAGGGGCAATACACTGGGAGGTGTTTCTGGGCTGGGAACAATAATAATTTGATAATGAACTATTTGGAATATGATTTTGCTGAAGACATTCATCCCCAAGCTGTGGCTCTGTTCCAGGACAACGATAACAGGATAATGACTGTCACTTAGAAACTTGTGAGTCAGAGGAGTAAAACCATGCTGGACTCTATGTGGGCAGCTGTAATTCTCCTTGAATCCCTGGGTCTGGGGAATAGCTAGAGCTGGACACCTCTTGAGGTGTCCTCTGGAGCTGAAGGAACTGCAGCCACTGGAAGCAGTAGGTGCAGTATTTACTAGAACAGGAATCTCCTAACAGGAGCCCAAGTAGATACAGAGTTTTACGAACTTTTATTGATTCCTGTCAGTGTGTGCACAACATATGTTCTCAATTGTTGCAAAGCCCTTTTTGCACTGACATTCCTCAGTGTAAAGACAGACAGACATTGCATTCATTTATGTATGGGACAAACTGCTACCCCCTAACATCACAGAAATGACTGTAAAAAATATAAAATCATGGACTGACAAAGTACACAAAAAATCAAGGTAATATTTTATTGTAGTGTTGAGCCCCATTTCTGCAGCAGAGTTCCCTCCTTCAGCTGAAATCAGCCATTACTATAATACACTGCAAACTCTACAAAATTTCAAGGGAAAATAAAGGGACATTGTCATCATATTGTCCTTCACTAAAAAAAAAACTTACCTCCACTGTTTAAATAATATCCTTAGTCTTTGGCTCCATGCATTATTTAATAACCTTGGAAACTTCTGTGACCTTTAAGCAATAGTAAACTGTGATTGCTTGACAAATAGGTCAATGTTGGTATAATAGTTGTGTCTTTGGAGGTACAAAAATATTCATCAAAATGCTTTGACTGACTTCCCCCACCCTTCCTTTCGTTGGCAGTTTTCCCGCAGCGTTGCCCTTTGTTAAACATTATTCCACTTCAAGGGTATTTGCAGGACTAGGAAGCAGGCAGTATATTATGGTCCTTGAAAACACAGAGTGGGGGAGGTTGTGTGTCTCTGAGACACCTTCACACATGCACACACAGATATGCCATGAGTAGATGTTGCTATTGGTAGAAATTATGTGTTAAAAAATTTGGTGAAATGATTGGTATCTTGTGTGCTAAGCACCTCGGTGTTGGATTTACTCCTGGTTAACATGCACCCTGTTTTAGGGGGATGATAAACTAGTATTTGCTGTTTGAAGGGCATACTTGAAAGCAAGGAACTGAGTTTGAACTTCTGGTTTTATTGTTAGCAGTTTGGTTGCAGGGCCAGTTAAGCAAACATGTGGGCTCCTGCATGCTCCTTAGTAATACTTAAAGGGAAAGTTGTATTGACACATTCTCTATTACCTAAGCTTGAATTAGGGTGATCATAAAAGTCAGAAGTGGCCTCAAACAAGAATATTGAAGCATTCAATAACTTTGCTGCATGGCATTTTATATAAAAGTATCTGTTGTTTCACTGTAGACTGCTGGATGTTACATGCCTTAGTGATACCTATTTCACACTGGAAACTGTGCCCCAGAATAGCTGCCTAAGAATAATGAAATACTAGTTTCACTTAAAAAAAAAAAANAGTGCAGTGCTATACACACACATGAATATAAATACAAACAAATACATAGTAATAAAATATAGAATGCTTTGAGAGATGAAGATCTTGGAAAAGAGCTCCAAGTTTTTAAACACAGCATTGTAAATATTCTGCCTCTTTTAGTTTCTCTTATGGTGCAGAGTTGTGTTTGTCAACATACAGTTTTTGCTCTCAAAAATTTTGCCACGCCACCTGCTTCTTAGAGGAGTCAGACACAGAGCATTTGCTGTTTGCAAATATCTTTAATTGCAGCTGATATCACACTTCAAATCCTACATGCTTTTTGAGCATCAAACAAAAGGCTAAAAAGTTTTTGATTTTGATAAGTTTTCCAGAATGCAACTAGAATATTTGGATTTCAAGTAGGCTTGTGAACCGCTCCATAAGCATTATGATGGCCATAGTTTTGGTGCATTTGCCCAGCAGCCACCTTTCAGTTAAGAGTTAAAACCCATTTTATGCCTGGCTGGTGTGTGTTATGGTATATCTGAGGTCAAGGTCTGGTTTAACAATGAGGAAATCTTTCTAGCTTGGGGGAGGTTACATATGCACTTGGCATATTTGAACTGATGCATCTTTATCTGTTGGCTTTTTTTCCACAGGCGGAAGCTCTCAGCCCTTTCAACTCGGAGCAGGGCAGGAGGAGCCGTTGGCATTCCAGTGCCATCTTTGAGCTGGATCTCAAGGATAAATTCCTGCCCTCTGCTTTGCTTGCACCATTATTAACACTGTAACTGGGACACTTTCTGAAGTAGTTCTGACTCAGTAGTTCTCCATTAATTAATTAGTAATCCTCTCTCTGAGAATACTACCAGGCTACATCAGATACTGATAACTCCTAAGTATTTATTGCATTCAATAAATAGAGGCTTCAAAGAATGTACCTGGTAGTGAGGTGTGGGCTCTTTAATTATTTCCAGTGCTAAAGCTGTGAAAGGAAGCTGTAAAGGTTTTCTTATATTTTTTCTTCCCTTGGATAATAATCAGTTTAAAAATATTTATCTTTATTTAATCTTTAACTTTTGGAAAAAAGTTTTATTGCATGTTCTAGGTTTATGCTTTGGCTGGGAGCAAAGTAGAGACACCTCTTAGCTCCCTTAGGATCTGAAATAGTAAAAAAAAAGAAAAAATCCTCAGGTAAGGTCTCTATTGGAGATGAGGTATATTAGCACAAGAAAATTAAACTATGTATTTATTCATTAGCAATGACTTCAAGCAGCAAATTATATTTATTTATAAAATACAATATTCTAAATGTTTATTGAAGAATCAGTCAGTATGAGAGGACGGATCTAGATATTTTTGTTTTCCTTTATCTCAAAATCAGGATAAAAGATTAAAGTATAACAAAATATTCAAAGGAAGATCCCCAAAGATAGACAGTCTTAGAAAACACAGCCTTTCTAGTAAAAAGAAGCAAAGAGTGTACAAAGTCAGGATTGGCAGGGAAAAGAGTTGTTTGCAAACAGTCAGAAATGGTCTCCTGAGTGTCAATTTTTATGATAATCTACAGTTCCTGAGGATATCCACACTTACAAGAAAATAAGATAAAATACATAATAAAGTAAAATTAAGACTTTTAATAATTGCTCATTGGAACAAAAGTGAAATTTTATAATAGAGCATTCTTCATCCTCCTCCTCTCTGCTGTTCTGGCCCTTAATAGTTTCTTTTGCTGTCTTTCCTCACTTTTCCTACTTTCATTCCTCTGCAGTTTCTACCACCTCTTGTTCTTTTCCCCCAATCTTCATCTAAAACTTCACTCTCCTCACTCCTCTGTGATATCTTGGAACTGCTCTTGTTCACCCCAGCCATTAATTGCTTTTTGCCCATGGCCAGTTTGTTTAACTCCAGGGCAATATTTCCAGTATTAAAATAGTGAAGCTGTATGGAATTTGTTCATATGCTCTCTTTGCAGTTCCTGTATATCCCAGAGGCCTTTCCAGGACTTCTCTTTCTCAGCACATCCTCTTGTTGTCCCATGTTCCCTGAGCATGCATGTCCTGGCTGACCATTTCTTCCTCGTATTTTTTCTTTCTTTCCTCCTTCTTTCTCCATCCCGCAATCCACAAATTCAAGCTCTTGTTTTTATAGCAATCAGAAATATTATGTTAAAATTTTCCTAAACTTAGCTTTAAACAATGTAACTTCTCTTTTGCATATTTTCACTCTCTGTCTTTTCTGAATAGGACCTATTTTCCTATGATAATTTAGGAGGGATAATTTCCTATTCTTGGGAGTAAGTTCTTATCTCCTTCTATAAAAAATAATTTTTTAGCATCTTCAGAATTAGGATCTCTTTTTTCATGATGCTTGTAAAATAGAAGTTAGGACACAGGTGTACAGAGACATTCTGATTGACATTTCTATTTTCTCTGGGTGCTTTTATCCTTACTTCTATGCAAGTGATAAATGATGCCTAGAAGAATGTAAAACAATCTTTTAGTTCAGTAGAAACAGCAACTTCTGCAGTGGGATACTATTTAATGTATCTTCAGCACTGCCTTATCATTATTTTTCTTAGTGAATCATAAAATCATAGAATGGTTTGGATTGGAAGAGACCTTAAAGATCATCTTTTTTCCAACTCCCTGCCATGGTCAGGGACAACTTCCACCTGACCAGGTTGCTCCAAGCCCCAACCAATACAGCCTTGAGTACTTCCAGGGATGGGGCATCCACAACTTCCCTGGGTAACATGTTCCAGTGCCTCACCATCCTCACAGTGAAGAACTTTTTCCTTATATCTAAATTTAACTTTAATTTTAAATTTAAAATTCCTGGTGAAGCAAAGTAAAATTTCACCAGTTCACAGAAGTAAAACGGCTCCTAAAACAATGGCAAAATAAGATTCCCCATCTTTGCAAACAGTTGTGCCAGCATCTAATGTGTTACTGTGTCACCCCCAGACTCCTACAATAGTAGTGGAAAAATGTTTTCGTCATATGATAAATTTCCAAAAGACTTAGATAGCAGTTTTATCAAATTAACTAACTTTGGAAGTCAGAGGATAGCTGGGAGAGTGTTTCAGGGGAGAGAGTATGATGTCCTCTCTCCTAAGTTTCAAGTCCCAGCATGTCCTGAAATTCACAAACCAGTTCTGCTCTGACAGCATGCAGTGACCTTGTGGAGAAACAGCAGTTTGTCAAAAGCTGTTGATTCATCATGTTTAATACCAGCCTTCAGGATTCCAGGAAAATGGGTGCACAGTGAAATATCAGTTATAGCTTTTATGAGTAACATCTTTAATGTGAAAACCATTGTTTTTTAAATCCATCGCGATTCATACTAATAAATGAATATATCTTAAGCCATTAGTATTTAGCATACAGGATGGCAGAGAACAGCTTAAAATATACAGTAACTGAGCTGAAAGGACTAGTTGAAAAATCATAATGAAGCAACAAATGTTTAGTGTGTGATGGATGTGCATCAAGGCAATGAAACACTGGAAGCAGAGAATGACATTTTTCTGATGTATCTGATACAAGAAGTTGATAACAAGAAACAGTAATGTAAAGAAAATGCATTTTTTCCTCATGTTTGTATTACTGCAAATTATTCTGCTGTGAAGGAAAATCAGTTGTTATGGCTATTGAGTGCTTTTCAACAACATGCTTTTATACGTGGCTTTTTGGTCAGCATTACTCTAAATTCAAACATCTTTGTGAATCTCTTATGTGAACTATCTTATAACTCAGATATGATTCAAGTTGTGCTTGTAAAATCTCCACTTAAAATGAATCTCCATGTGACAGGTAATTGGCTTCAGGCCTGTTTTTTGTTATTGATTTAACTTAATGCCAATGTACACAGGTGTGTTGGCGGGTTGTTCAAGCTTCCAAGGCACCCACATTTGGCAGGACAATAAATTGTTGCATAATAAGATTATTTTCCCCCTTCAATCTTGAATCTTTTCAAGAGCTGTATTTTAAACCTTTGTAGGTATGTACGTGGGTGAGAGAAAAATACCCAACCGTGTTACCATGAGGCATGTTTCAATTTATTGTTTGAGGTGCTCAAGGAAACAGCATCATGTAGATAAATATCTGCATATATATATATATATATGTCAAGTTATATGTACATGCCAGCTGAAGAGAAAAAAACCCAAGCCCCTTACATAAATTAGCTTGTTTCCTAATTTGTTTTTTTTTTCATGATATAAAAAATTCTACATTGTTGTCAGATGAAATGGCTTATTTTAGAAAGAAATACAGCACCAAAAATATTAGCTGTTCAATGTGCTTTAAATGCAGACAGCAGATGCAATTTGCCCTTGCACACAGAAATATCTGCATCACAGACATCCAACTGAGGCCTCATTTGAATACTTTGAGCAAAATCCTGGCTCTGTTAAAGCTGATGGGATTTTTGCCATTTATTTCAGTTGAGCTTCAGCTTCCTTCTCCAGTGATGAAATGTGTGGCAAGGGAGGTATCTTTGAGGAACACACAGGCTCATCTGGAGAACATGAAGAATACCACAGGAGGTCACAGGTGATACAAATTCTTGGGAGAGCAGTGACCTTGGAGGAAAAGAAAGGGAAGCACAGCTGAGAGGGCTTTTTGCAGAGAGGAGATTTCATGAAAGGATGTGGAAGAGTGTTGCAAGTGTAGCAGGTAGCATGATAGAACGTGTAAAATTGTGAGGAGGAGAAAACACTTCTACTTTCCTGAAGAAAAGAATGAAGAATTAAGTATTGTTTCCAAACTTTAGAAGAGTATGAATTGGGGGAAAAGCTATGTGATGGCTCTTCTTTCACACAGATGTTTCTCTTGGGCTTAGTTCAAAAGGAAGGATTTGTTTAGCTTTCCAGATTTGTCCACTAATCTCTGTTTCAGAGGAAAGCCATCCATCCCCTCACAAGAAGGCCACATCTGAGAAAGCCAACTCAGGACAGGAGTGAAATGCTTCACCTGGATGATTCAGAGCAGCTGCATTGCACTGGCACAGACATTTAGTCAATCCCTCTCCTGGGCTAAGAGCTGCTTTTTTTTTTAAATCCTTTTTGAAAAAATATAATACTGTCAGCAAGCTAATACAATAGCAAAGTCCTGGTGATAGTTTTGGAAGTAGCTTGGTTCCTTAATATTTTTCCACAGTGATTTCAAGGAACCATTCTCCACTGCCTGGGCTAGTTTAATAAAAATGTATTGGATACTGCTGATATATATATAGCAATAATACATAATTGCAGATCTAGTATATTTTATAATGCTAACCCAATCCATTTACTTTTTGGCATAAGCTGCAATTACTCCAAAGGAGCATTTGCAGGCATCATGTCAAACTGCTCTGAGATGCCTTAGGTTAAAAGTCATCAGCACCTTGGACAAGAAGTTGTCTGGGTCTGTACTGTGGACTATACACATCCACTAAAAATCCTTGCAAAATATTTATCAAAAACTCATTGCTCTGGATGTCCACTAGGCACTATTTTGAAATTAAATGACTATTTTTTTTTTCCTCTGCTTTAAATACCCAAATATTTTATTCCAAAGTATATGGTGATGGATTAGAATGTAGCAAATCAAAACCTTGTCAACAGAGAGGTTTGTTTTAATTTAAAGGAGAGCACAAACTGCTCAGAAATACCCTCCCTTTTTCTTTGCAAATGTTTCCATCTGAAAGATGCCAATCTGGAAACAAGATGCTCTGCATGTTTACATGTGAAAGATGAGGATGAAGGAGGTTTATACCTCTGAAGGAGATACAGAACAAAATCAGAGCCAGGTCACTGTTTTCAAATGGTTTATTAACCTTGAAAAACAGGGCTGGGAGAAGTAGCATCACAGGTGGAAAATAGTCCCAGGTGCTGTGGTCACAGCACAGAGGCAGGTACTGCCATGTTTTTTTTTGCAGACAGTGAGAAGCTCCCTATGCTCCTCTCTGCTTTAAAACAAAACGAAAACAAACCAAACCAAACAAATTTTCTTCAGTGCACACAAGAGAATGTTTGGTATCTGCTACTGAGCAGCATTCTTGCTGTGTTTCACTATCTATCAAATGGCATGCTTGTCCTCTGCCAAGAAAAATACTTGTTCCCAATACTAATCATGCTCCCTGACTACCCTCTAGTGTATATTCTTCCAGGACTGCTACCCATCCATGCAGCCATTTGAAAGATATTAAAATTATTATGAGGAAATCTCTCACCTATTGTGCTGGCAAGAGCTGGGATGTGCTCCAGAGGCAATGCCTGACATTCCCAGAGAGAAGGCCATATGTTTGTCTTTGTCCTGTGCCCCATCAAAATGAAGAGACATCATTGCAGGGCCTCCATGGGGAGTCACAGAAAGGCTCTAGATTGTCAGGTACAGACTCTTGGAGAAATTAAAAATAAATTGATAGGAGTCAGTAAATAGACCCCAGAGCCTCTTGTGACTGTAGTCTTAAAAGGAAAAAGGAAAATGTCATTGCAAAATACCTAAAGGTTCTTGAAAGCCAGCAGCTGGGAACTCAGGGAGAAGGTTTCTCTTTTCTGCTGTTTATTTGGTGAGATTGACCCACTGTATCCACACAGCCCCCAGCTCCTCAACTACAACTACGGGATGCACCACTGGTCAGATCCTTCAGGTAATTTCTTAGGATAAGATTGAGACTCTTCTCATTAGCCTCTGGAGTTCCTGAAGGTATTAGTAATTTGTTCCTCCACCTGACAAATTGCCCTGGATTTCTCAAGAAGAAAAATGCTTGTTTTCTGATCTCTGCCTGGAAATGAAACGTCCTATCTTGGTCCTGCATAGTTCCAAGAATTAAATCCCTTCCATGAATCTCTAAGGATTTGAGATTTGTGCCCTTCCTACCAGAAGGCTGTTTGTGACTGCATCAGCAGGTTCCCTGAGACACCTCTGCAAACTGCTGCTGCTGAGCAGCAGCCAGAGAGCAGGCAGGAGCATCCTCAGAGAGTGCTGTGTGTGCTTTGCAGGCCACAGCTAAACCACCTCCATCACAGCAAATTCTTCAGATGTTTGTACAGCACAGGGTGGGATTTGTGTCATTTATCTTTCAACATCTACAAAGTAGATGTCTACTGCTGTGCTAATCACTCTGGGTTCCCTTTATAGGCAAGGAAGAGCAATAAGTGCTTTTAAGGTGCAATTTCCCAGCTCATTATAGACATTTACTTTGGGATGACACGAATCACACCCAAGGTTCCTACATGTGCAGACTGTGAGGTTCTCACTGACTATACCCTCAGCCTGGGGTGGCTTAAATGCACATTATATTTACAGTATATGTAATATACAACTTTATGTCCCTCTGTTTAATTAGATGAGAAACTCCCACTGCCCATTACAGACCCAGCTGTGAACACAGGCAACATAGGCAGTTTCTGCAGGAGTAGATTGGAGCAAGCAGTGGATCATCTTCATTCCACGAGGTAGAAGAAATATCTTTGTTCACAGAAGTATAATTTTTCACAAAATGTACATGGATCAGTTACAACAGCCACATCTTCCTGTTCCCCAGTTCTCTCTCTTCCATGGAGTGGGAGGAGAAAGGGTCATGAAAGTTTAGATGATCATCTTTTAGAGAAAACTTAATGTGCACACAAACATATCCAAATTAACAACAAAACAGAAATTTCCTCAGGAACCCAAAATATTGACTAGAAAAAGTTTGCAATGAATTATTACTATTTTTTTTTTTAAATTTAAACTGTGCCATGAAGGTTCATAATTTTTAATATAATGCTGTTAATGAAGTCATGAAAGTTTAAAGATATGAGTAGGGCAAGATATATATAGGAGGAAGAAATAGATTTTACTATTCTGATTGATGTATTGGCAAAGGAGACAAGCTTTAGGCACGAGGTCTTTAGGTAACCAGTAACAGGGAGACTCTGACCTCAAAAGTAAGTTAATGGATAGCATAAACTCCACAGGGACTGGAGACAGTACACATTTCTAGGAGGCATTTGAATGGATGTTTGTCATAGGAAGTTTTTAACAGGGACAATGAATTGGTGTTGGCTCACTTTTTGGCTTTTAAAGCTGTGAAGTGAATTAATTTTCCTGTATCTGGAGAATATTTTACATTTGGAAAGTGTTCCTAGATGAAATGCAGTAAAATCAGAAGTTGCAATAAGTTTATGAGTCAGTAGTGAATAAATGCAATATTTTATTTGAAATCTATGGCATATTTCAGTGCTCTTTTTATTTCTGATATTTTCCTACGTATGTACTAGTGTTTAAAAATCAAATCATTTTGAAGGCAAGTGAAAAAATGATGTTAATGAATCATTAAAAAAAAAAATCAGATTTCTCCTGAAAAAAAATCAGTTTTAAGAATATCTTTTTTCAAGGAATGAAATAAAGCAACACATTTTCAGCTCCTATGCCCACCTGGAGATCCAGCACACACACACGTGCCACACACCTGACACTCATCTGTCTTTTTCTGCTACTCTGGCCCTTGTTTATGATCAGATCCAGGTTTTTACCTATGGGACAGTCTCCCTCTCTGGGCTGCTACAAATCCCTCATCCTCTCCTGCCTGTGTTGCCTTGCAGTGCTTTCTGCTGTGCAACTGTAGACTTTGGTTTAATTATCTTTTTTATACTGCATGAGAGGAACTGGGAAACCTGAACCTTCCCCCTCTATTATAGATATCTGATTTTCTAAAGCCTAGACATTTGCTGCACAAACTTAGCCCACTGGGTTCAGTGGCTGTAATTATTAGACCCTAAATATGTCAAAAGAATAAATAGTATTTTGTGTTAAGGCTGACAATAAACATGCCTCCATTTGCACAAATTGCTCATCACAACTGGTGATAAAGAAAGTAAGCAGCTGATCTTGACCCCCCTTGAATCCTGCTGCTCTATCACAGAAAGACCCTGAAGCATTGTACATACATAAAAAGAAAATTAATTGCTAAGAGATTTTTTTTTCAGTAAGTGTGGGCTTAATCATGAACCCTGAATTCATCACACCTTCCAAAAATTTTTCAAAATATTTTAAAGAATTTCTGCAACATGCATGATGTGCTTGACCTTTTCCCAGAGCCTTTTTTCTTCCCCTCACACAAATCATTTTGCTATGAGATTTTACATCTGCCAGAAGCAGCCACTGCTCGAACAGGAATATTCCTGGAGAGAGGAGATGCAGGGACCTCTGCTCACACTTGATCTCAGAGGCATTGGCCATCAAGTCCTGATCTGTCCTGACCAGATGTGGTAAAAGCTGCTCAGTGCTTTTGCTGGAAGAGGAGTCCAACAAACATCAGGACTTTTGGGGACTCTTCCATCAGTAAGAGAATTTAGGAAGGAAAAAAATAGAATAATGAATGCCCCTTTCAGAGAGGTTTAAAATTTCAGTTGTGCTCTCTGGTCCAGTTGTAGTAATGATATTAAGACAAGAGCTGACAAAAATCATGCTAACATCACAGTAGTTATTTTTAGAATAATTTAAGAACTCCTGAAATAGATAAAATAGATACATCCAACATCCACAACAAAAACCAGTATTCAAACCATTCATAATCAAGCACTGTCCTTGTCACACTGTCCTAGACCCTCTCTCCAGTTTGGTATATATTTTCACGTGGATCTGAAAAAAACATGTTTTGAAGGATCTGATGAAAGGGAGACTGTTGCACAACTTTGGTTGTTGATATAGTCATAAAATATAAATTTATATACACTTTTATACATACAAAGTGAACCTCACAGCCTACAATATCTTACTGGAGCTCAGATGTAGTGCATGACACATTATATTTGTGGAAATAGGATCTATAACCTAATGTATTCTTGCATCAAAGAATAATGTCTCATAAATAAATCATTACAGCCTGTCACATCTATAGTTTCACACTACAGTGTATAAAATTATGTATTTTGAGATACGGAAGAATGTTTCAACAAAAAAAAAAAATTATCCTGTGTTAATGCATGTGCTGTCTTGGAGGTGTTATTGCCTTACTACTGCTCGTTGTAGACTAATCCATAATATCAGATGAAAGACAGCATTTCTGTTTTCAAAAACTGGTGCAATTCCTGTGCAGCTTTTTCAGTAATTAAGAAATCAAATAAGCCTGAGTGAAACTATTTAAGAGGTTCTAGATATAATTAGAACACCTCATTCTCTCATAACTAATTCCTAATTAAAGTAATTTGTCTTTTTGCCCTTCTTTTCAAGGGTGAAGAGCAAGTGGTGATGAATGCTCAAAATCAGGAAAAGTGAAAATTGCAGTGTGTTGATTTGCAGTGATTGAGAATGTTCCAGTTTTTAACAGCCGCCTTTGACTGAAATGGTAAATGAACCTCCAGCCTCTGTTTATGTTGTATTTTATGTTATGCTATCTGGTGCTTAGCTAATGGTAGTATTTGTCGTAAAAAAATAGCCACCACCATCCAGAAAGTCTGAATATATAAAAGCTGCCTTTTTAAAAAGAATAGCACGTTTCAAGGAGGGAGGGGAAGAGAGATAGAGGGTGCACAGGAGGGTTAAAAAGTCTGAAATTTGTTCCATAGGGTAAAAATTGTCGTTTTAAAATTTTACTTGCAGCTGTGCCCAGATGATGATGGATTTATCGTATGAACCAGGGATTAGTAAACAATGTGTACCCTATAAAGAGCAAAACAAGTCCTTGCTCATCACTGCACTTAATTGCAGTGGTTATATCAAAGCCATATAAAATTTAATCATCAACCACAAGTAAGAATTCGCTTTACATGTGTGCTTGCTTCCCTGTTTTTCCACCTGTTTAAATGAAAGATTCTTGGAATATCACAATATGTAAATATTGTTTATGATGCAAAAATATGCTCTTTCATCTCCTCGCTGCTTTGATGTCGTGATATATAAAGCTTTTAGTGCCACCACCTACCTGACACACAAAGGTCTTATCTGTTTCATAAACATGTGTGCCCAGTGCAAACAGGCTGTATCCAATAGAGGATTTTTCTTTTCCTTGTAATGTTTTTTTAAGAGGCAGAAAGAGAAAGAAATTGTAAATGACAGAATCACTCAGGTGAAAAGAATATTTTAAGCATCAGGTAAAGATAAGCCTATTATGATAGAATAAAAAGATGTAGGTCAAGACTGATCCTGAGAGGTTAGTTATATATATAGGTATCTTGTAAAATGTGTTTTAAAAGCTTAAACTTTTTTTATAAGAGTTTTGATCCAAGTGGGAAATAAGTAGCAAGATCAGATGACCTCCTAAGAAATACAAATATCTCTAATTAGCAAGAAAAAAAAAAAAAATAGCAGGAAGTAAGGTCAAAGCTGGAAACGGGACAGATAAAGCTAGGAAGGACATAAGGTGTAGGCAATATTTAAAATCTGTTGTACATTGTTAGCAATTTTAAAGGAAAAGGTGCTTTTATCATAGAGTATACTGCTTAATATATGATTTGTCCTATAAATAGCTATTTTTTGAACCAATCTGTCTCTAATAACACACTGGCTTCGAGCCTCAGTCTTTCAGAGCTTGCATTCCATGGGGGTGCTGTCTCCAGATGAAAGTGTGACAGAGACTTTGGCAGAGGGGTGTCTGTTGGCCAGCAAAGGTTCTCAGGGCTATTTAGGGCAAAGCCACTCTCCAGGAGACCAGGGATCCTGAAGGATATCCTTGCCGGCCGTGTGGAACAATCAGGATTCATGGCTCTGCACAGCTCCAGCTGTCTGCACCCTCTGAGAGCAGAATTTGGCCTTTCAATGTCAAATGAACTGCCACCACTGCAAAAACTTCAAGGTTTAATGTTGCTGCCTTTTTTTTTTTTNCACGTCTCCAAGAGCACCCTGGGAAATCCTTTCGTGCTCTTTATTTCCATCTAAGCCCTGGGTTGCTTTGAACAGCAGAGGTAATTGTACGGGTGAACTTCAGAGATTTGAAGGGATCAAACTTGAAAGCCTTTGACTGCAAGTGCAAGCTCCAACTGGAATCCTGTCAGGTGCTGCTAGGCGGGACGTGGCGGGATGCTGCCGCACCAGGAATCCCTGCAGCAGGGACAACCCAGTGTTCCTCTCCCCAGCACAGCCTCAGAAGGCAGCAAGAGCATTACAGCCTCATAATAGCGCTAAAAACCTATAAATTCATGCATGTGATTATGTGGCTTGACTAAGGACATCTCTGTGAGCCTACATTAAAGTATGAGGAAACCATCCCCAAGTTCCTTTTTCAGTATACTCTGAAAAGCTTTCTCTGGGATCAGAGCAGAGCAGAGCAGCCAAGGGGATTATGAGCTGCAGGTCCACATATTTTTTTGAGGAGTGTATGTTCCTTTGACTAGAAAATCCTGGAGGATTCAATAAAAAAAAAAAGGTATCAAGAAGATATTTAATAGAAGTCTACAGACAATTTCAAAAAATAATAGAATTTAAGAAAGTAGAATTTAAGAAAGTTGGTTGTTACAATGCACAAGTTTTGCAACAGGGTTATGCATTTTTCAAATTTTGCATGACAACTGAAACACTGCAGATGTGTTAACTTCCTCTGCCAGGTTTCCTAGATCTTCCCTTTGAGCAGAGGCGAAGCTCCTTGTGTTTGAAGGCAGGGCTGGGTATGATCTGTTTCCATTTTCCACACCCTTCTCATGCCATATCTGACTGTCATCACTGCTGCAATCCAGGAATACAGGAAACATGAGGGAATATTGGCGCTGCTTGGATTTTTCAGATTTTGAATGCCTTTTTGCCACTTTGGAAAAGAAGCAAGCAAGAACAGTAATGAGATAAGTATTTTTCCCCGTGTGATTTTGAGCAACTGCATCTCAAAAAGAAATAAAATTGCATTTGTTTTCTCTTCAATTAAAATATTTGTCTTGGCCAAGAAAACCTTTCTCAGTAATTGCATACTGTGTCAACACCATCTGTTTTGTGACAATAGGTATCATGGTGGATAGTCAAAGTTTATTTGAGATGGTAAAAAGCCTGGTAGAAGTCTATTTTATTGTATTTTATTGTTTTATTCTACTGCAAGGCTACTCGTTTACAGAATTATGTTTCAATTTGGTATACTTGGTTAATGTTCCCTCTCTTCACTCTGGAAACTGTTTCAGCTTCTGAATTATGATCTGCTAATGCCTGGTAACTTCACTGTGGGGAACACAAACCCAGAGAGATGCTGGTGGTCTTTCTTGGTCTGCATTTTTTTCTTCTTGATTGGTGGGTGAAAATCTCTTCCCTGCTCAATTTGCTGAACCTCTCCATGGTTCTTGATGCTTCTGGTCCTTCAATTTATTCCTAAGAGGGAGAGGTGTAATGCAGATACTCCTAATTCAGACCAAATCCACATGAATTCTCCCACTTCAGCTTGTGTATGGTGTGAGTTATGGATCATTCCTACCTGAGCATCTCTTGTGCCAGAAAAGGAAAGCTCTGCATTCTCAGAAATTCTTTTCTAGCCAGGACACAATGACACCTATTTAGACTACTCACTTTTCCTTATATAATTACCATATAATTATGGAATTAAGTCTCTTTGCAAAGAATGTATTATTATTAGCGATAATTTGTACTACAGCAGTGCCTAGAGGAAGGGATGCCTTGCATGAGGTACATGAAAAAAACATATATATCTGAAGCTCACTTTCACATTCAGCTACAATTTGGCTCAGCCAGACATGCAAAGACTAGGAGAGAGGAGCAGAAAGCACTAGTACAAGTATGAAGCCAGGCTTTGAAAAGATAAAGGAACTGCACAGTATCCCAGAAGTTGATCCACAGAAGAACAAGAATTCTACATGCACCTCCTGAGCCTGTGATGAACCATCCACAGTATTCCCTGTCCCATTCTGCTGTCATTTGCTGTGTAAAATAATGCTCCAATGCTGCCCAAACACACAGCACACTGACCTGTCAGGTTGTGGTGAAACACTGCCACACAGGAATGCTCAGACATCTAAAGAACAGCAAAACCAAAGCCTTAATGCCCTTTTATCCTGCCAGGATTAAAAAAGTAACTCCTTTTCTGCATTTTTGCAACTCTAGTGACCTCAGCTACTGTCACTGCTAATGTCAATGTACTGAGATGGCCACTGTACAGCCAGGACTGGCACTGCAAGGAAATTAATATACCCCAGCCTCAAAGGGATCAGTGCTGTCAGACACTAGTGAAGGACAAGGAATAATTTGTACTTTGCATTTGAGCCTTTCCTTGGCTTGCAAAAGTCTGCCTAGCTGGAATGAGATACACACCATCAGCTCAACACTTCTTTCAAATTCCAAACATACTTCACTAACTCCACTTATTATGAAAATCATGATTTTTATCACTCAAGAGCACTAACAAATCAACAGAGAAGAATGTAAAGAAAGTTCTGCTGCTGAGATCTTGGCTTTGTTGTTCATAGGAAGTTAGAATGTAACTATTCTAAGCAGAGCAGAGATGCTTAGCAGTCATGTACTTGTAAAGAAAATATATTTTATTTGTCATTTAGATCAAAAAAGCAGTTTGATCGATTTTTGAGACATAACACTAATCTCTGCTTTTGCACCTTATTGTTGTGATCATTGGATGCTGGAAAATGGCAGGAATTTTGCACTATTAAACCTATATCTTGACTGTCTCTAGTATATCCAGCTATAATAAATCAGGACAGTTTGAGGACTCTCAGAGACTTGAGTGACTCTTTTGAATATTACAGTATTGTTTTTACTGCTCACCTTACTGGGATAGCAGTGGAAGACGTGTTTAGAAGACATATGTGTGCACTTCCTTTCTGTTCTCATTTTTCTACACTGCAGGTAAGTTTATGATAACTTTGACTGGGCATCAATAGGGGAAGATCCTTGGTTGTTGCCCTCAGCACAAGTGACTGCTCAGTCCTGGCTGATGCCAGTGCAGAGGAGGGTCTATTTTTGCACATATAGAATGCATCATTTTCAAGAGGGTCATTTAATATGGCCTATAAAGAGGATACAACTTCTAACCCTCTTTGTTGACTTTCTCTGCCCTAGAATGTCGGAGGAAAAATGGGTGTTATTTTCATTGCTAGAAGAGTGTTGGCTCTTTGGAAAGTTTTGCTGTGTGAGATCCCTTTAATGCTTCTTATTTGTTTTGTATTAGGTATTTAGAAAGCCTTGGCGGGTAGGCTGCATATAAATAAAACATGATCTTTTATTACTATTCGGAGTAAGAGCAATTAGTTGGTGACCGAGTAGTCTTAGGAAATGAACTTATGTCTTTGAAACTCTTCACTTATGTGTTACTGCATTTCACCTGCAACTCTCTGCCAGCTTTACGGCACCACAAGAACTGCCCAGGGTGTGTTATCACTGTGCTGATGGGGTTATGCTGGATAATGCCTCAGGTGCACTTGCAGATTGTGGCAGACACTCTACTGGAGCTGCAGAACACCAGCCAGAAACATGGCTTTTACTGAGATCAATAAATCACGTCAGCCTCCTAAATGCGATTTTCAAGAGGGTGAAATCACAGTCTGTGTTCTGGATACTTATCTAGCTCTTCCTGATGCTTTCCCAAAGCCATTTCTTGAAGGGGAGTAGAAGGTGGCAAAAGACTTTTTTTTTCCATAATTAGAAGTAATTGACTGCTAAAATGGGTTTGGACTTAGGTCTAATCCTGCACTACTCAGAATTAGTGAGACTGAGCCTGACCTCAGTGACATGAATATAAATTAGAGAAGGTGTGCTGGTTTTGAGAGCTGGCTCTGACCTGTGCCATGGGTGTGCTGCAGGCTGGAGGGAGTTAAACCCAACTCATGACTGCAGCAGAGTGTGAGCTCTCAGCACCTTGGAGCAGTCTCTGTGGCAGGGTTGTGATTTTCTATCCTGAGCCCTGGGTTAGACAAGCAAATCCAAGTGACAGGGACAGGAAGAGGATGCTGACACCCAGGCTGTCCTCTTGGCCCCTGTGTATGGACAAATGCACTGGAGGGAACAAGAGCTCTTGAGTCCACTCCTAGAGCCAACAGTACCCAACACATCTTGACCAGCAGGATGGTCACCTCTTTGTGCCTCTCTGAAACTGAACAGCAGATGTGAGCTCTGAATGCTCCCTCTGTGCTCTGCAGAGTGGCAGTGTGGCCTCTGCTGTCCCCCAGGCTGGGCTGAAAGGTCTGAAGCTTGCAGAGAAACATGCTGCGTCAGGCACAACCGGGCTGGCCCCACAAAAAGTCAATACTTGGATGAAAACAAATAAAATCTTAGAGTACGAGGCAGAGGCTAAAGAATGCCTTCACCTCTTTCCTTCAAGCGACTATTTTGTTAACTTGAAAGCCTGCACAGGCGATCTTACTCCATTCTTTCTCTACAGGTCAAATACTTGTCATAGGAGACACCCTAGTTAATATTAAACTAAAAATTAATAGATTAGATAACTATTACATGTTTTTAGTGCCAATTAATTTAATAGCTGGGCTTTTTTTTTTTTTTTTTTTTCTTTAAACAAGGTAGGAGAATATAGAAGCATGGTTTACTGTGCCTGTGTGAGCTCTCAGATAGGTCTTTTGTGATACAATTACCAGCAATTGATTGGGCTGACACGTGTAATCCCCTCTGGATCGCCCAGCGATATGATGTCAGTAAGAAGTCCTTCAAACAGGGCTATTAAAAAGCACATTAAACAGGTCCTTATTGTAAGCTTTATGCTAGCTTATGCTAGAATAACAGTGATATGGTGGTATTTGTTTGAAAAAGAAAGGATTATATGGTCTTTGTAAAATGAGGAATTTAGTATTGGGGAGGGGCAGCGGCATGGTGATTTATTTTTTGTTTATGTTTCTCTGAATCCTTTGATATGTCGACTTCTGTCACTAACCATTAGGCCACTTGCAATTTCTTGTATCAACGAAGATGAAATACATACTGCCTCAAATAATTTACGTCAAACGTTGAAGGGCATAGATGGCAGTGCATATTGTGAGATTATAATGAGAATTGAATTGGGGTCTTCAGAAATCCATCAGTAATTTATTGTTAAAGAGCAGTCATGAATCATTCTAGCCTTTAATTGTCATGTGGATGCACTTTGCTTTCAGCTAGTGCAGGAAACAAACTGTGAAAATAGACTGATACCTCAAAAGAGAGGTTTCACCATGAGCCTTGGTACTTATTAATATTTCTCCAAGTGCACCATGTCTTCTCTTGGTTCTCTTGGGTCAGGTTTTGGTATGGCATTGAAAGGGGTTGCTTGAAAAAACTTGAGCTTTTATATATATATGTACACATATATACACACACACACATATATATATATATACACACACACACATATATATATATACACACCTACACACATTACAAGTATGGGATAAGGGTCAGTAAGATTTGTGTTACTTACAATAAAGGACACCAGAAGATTGATGATTTAAGTGTCAGCTCTGAAATGAAACAAAGTATTCTGGAGGTTTGTTTGTAATGCACCAACCTCCCCATCACTCCTCTTCACTCTGCTCTCTTTTATCTTACAGTGCCAAGGTAACCCTCTGAAATGGTTAAGAAATTTCTGTGTATGTGTTATACAGACATGCTTTGTTAGCTTGTGCTGCTTCACACAGAGAGAAAATTCACTGTTAGCCTGTATCTAGTTGTAGAATATCTTCTTCAGAAAATCAAAGCTATCAGCAAGATGATATAAATTATTTGCAGGTCTGGTTTTCCTTCTGCTTTAATATCATGTAATCAAAGGACAGATTACTCAAAATTACTCATCTTGAGTGCTTCAGTGTAGTCATCACAGAACTCCTCTGTGACTACTTCACAATTTCTCATAATGCAAGAATTTCGGGGAATGCTGTGAAAGTATAAGAAGCAAGCTTAAGATATACAAATACAAAAGTGTTTTTTTTAGGAAGCGTGATTACATTTTGGTCTACCTTGACAGTGAAATTTGTAGAAGCCAAAAGTATAAGTTGTAAGGGAATTTAATACATTTGTGAAGAATAGTTGCTCCAGTGACTATTAAGCCATTTCAAGGAACCTGAAGCTCAGAATGACTAGGAGGATGAATTATGCCAAGGAAGAACTCTGTATTTGATCTTTCCATACAATATTTACCAACTGACCACCACCAGAGACAGGATACTGGGCTAGATTGATTTAATACTGCATGGTTATTCTTATGTCCCATGTGACCTGAAGAAAACTCATAAAGATTTGTTATTATGAATAATGAAGTATGTCTTTCTGTGATACTGTTACTAAAAAATACCTCATCACCCAAAAATGCTTTGTATGTTACATAACACTACATATTAAATACTGTAGGTGCACTCTGTTCTCGTGCTCCTTTGCTCTGACTCACACAAAACAATGCTCAATCAGTTGCCTAAATCCAAAAACTGAAGCCCAAGAACATTGCACTGCTACTGCCTAAGATGCAACTGATTGAAAGCAGCAGCCACCGAAGGTTCCACAGCTGGGAATATCAGAAGCACTCCAGAGTTAATAATGACATGCAGCAAGACATTTTACTGATATATGGTCACAAGCCCAACCTCACAACAAAGCTCACTCTGGAAGATCTGGACATGCCCAGTTCATGGAGAGTCATGCAGAGCACAGCCCACCCAAAGAAGAAGTAGCACTGACCTTATTCTAAACCTCGGGGGCTCAAAGGCTCACTTAGAGTGCGAGAAAATGAGAAGTGCAAATTGCACTTTTAAGGCATGACTCCCTGCAGAGACATAAAGGTGATGAGTCAAAACAGGAGACAGAAATGGTGGTTGGGAGGAAACTCTAGGGAGGGTCTCTCATCCAGCCTCCCATGAGAAGTGGGACTGTTGCCAGCTGGGAATGAGTTCAGCCATGGCTTTAACAGAGTCTTAAAGCTGCCAAGGACAGAGTTTTCATAACCTCTCCAAGCACCTGTTCCTGTGCTGCACCTCCCTTCAAGTGCACAATTTCCATAATGTCTGACTTGAACATGCCAAGCTCCAGCCTGTGTCCATTGTTCCTTGTCATGTTGTCTAGCACCACTGAGAGAAGTTTGGCTCTGTCATTTTTTGCAACTCCCTGTCAAGTAGATGTCAACTGCTATTATACTGCCCCTTATCTTCTTTGCCAGACTAAATAAACCCAACTCCTTTAGCCTCTCCCTCTGAGTCATGTTCTCTTGGCCCTTAACCATGTTGTCAGCCCTCTGCTTGGCTCTTTCCAGGTTTTCCACCTTTCCTGTGAGCTGTCCCTGTGCTCATGCATCCATAGGAATGTGCACACAGTGCTCCCCAGGGCATGGTTGGGGAGAATTGTGTGCTTTTTGCACAGGTGTGTGCCATGTGAGGGCAACTCATAACTGAGAACTCATAAGTGAGAACCCTGTTTTTACCAGAGATTAAAAGAGCAAAAATTAGAGCCTGGAAAACATCTGTCTAAATCCAAAATGAAACTGCCTAGGATGCAATATATAAGAGTGATGACGCTGTGATGATAAAGCTGACTTTTCCTGCCCTTGGTAAAATATGTTGCTGTGGTGCATAATGCTGAGGAGTCACCTTTGCTATCACAGGTTTTATGTTCATAATAGTTTATGATTTTACTCTTTAAAACACTTACCTTTTGGCAGGGTACCTAAGCTACACAAGTAGATGTTATTCCAAGACCTGACACATTTGCTGACTGAGCCAACAGTTGCATGACACTGATGAAGTACAAAAAGGCAAAATAAGCACCTGTGGACACTTCTCTGTTTCAGTCTTGGCAAATTAATGCATCAGGATCCCTCACTGGCACTTGTAGGTGGTGTTACAAAGCTGTTCTCAAGCCACTGTACTGAAACAGCTTACAGAGAGTTACTCACTGATGTGTTAGGGCTGGCTTTTGAAGATGTGCTATTTGCAGCAGAAACTGATGTGTTTCTGTGATTAACAGATCACAGTAGGGACTCACTATCCTGTAGCTCTCTGTAGTGATAATAATCTATGAAGAGCTACTCAGGGTTGTAGAATCATAGAATACTAGAATTGCTTAGGATGGGAATGTCCTCTAAGATCACTGAGTCTGACCCAGCACTGCCAACTCCAGCTCCAAACCATGTCCCTAGGTGTCACATCTACACATCTTTTAAATACCTCCAGGGGTGGTGACTCCACTACTGCCCTGGAAAACTTGTTCCAATGCCTGACCACTCTTTCAGTGGAGAAATACTTCTTAATATCCAATCTAAACCTTCCCGGGTGCAACCTGAAGTAATTTCCTCTAGTCCTTGTTACTTTGAAGAAGAAACCAATTTCTGTCTTGCTACAGCCTCCTTTCAGGTGGTTGTAGAGAGTGATAAGGTACCCCCAAGCCTCCCCTTTTCCAGGTTAAACGCTCCCAGCTCCTTCAGCTGCTCCTCATAAGATTTGTTACATAACAATGAATGTCTTCACCATTCTTATATCTGCTTCACAGACACAATAACTTATTGTATTCTAATGTAATAAACAATTCCTGCTACATAAATAGGCTGAATGAAGTAGTGAAGATCTTCCCCCATACCTTTTACTCTCCTGTGTGTTCCCAGCCTACACAATTCTCTGTTGCAAAAGGTGTAGCTGACCTTTCTGGGAGCACAAGGGACACCTGTGTGCCCATGTTACTATAGTGGTCATGTCACCACAGTGTGTATCTGTAGACAAAAGTAAGATTTTTCAGGAGATGGAGATGATGGCTGAAATGCCTTCAGAGCCCGTCATCATCACTGTTCTTTCAAAGACCTGAGAGTCTGATAACAAAGGTGAGAAAGGAACATCTTTTACAAATGGAAAGCCAATTCTGTCATCAGCAGATCCCCAAACTGCAGGTGGCACAGACAGAAAGAAAATTTTGTCCCTTGCCAAAGCCCCATGGCACAGAGTATTGAGTTGTGCTGTTCTGTCTGTGTGTGATTCACAAAGGAATTATTCCTCTGCATCTGTCCAGAGCAGTCAGAGAGCTGCAGGGATGCACTGAACTGCCTCAGCTCCCACCAAAGCCCGTGCCAGCTGTGGCTGAGCTCAGCTCCTCCCAGGCTCAGAAAGGGGCAAAGCATCTCTCCTGCCAGCCCTGTGCACTGAGATAGACTGTGCAGGCCCACATGGAAGAAAGGGTGCTCAGAGTGAGGCAATTAATCTCCATGATTTAATGCAGACTGGGGAAAACAACAACAAAAAAAGGAAAATGCTTAAAACAGAGAACCGGAAATTGCTTATAGGCAGCACGGGAGCAATTCAGGAGCCAAAATACAAGCACAGAGCATCATTTTCAATGCCTGAGGCCACCTGAGACATCCACACAGGAATGGCAGATCTGACACTTGATCTATGAAAGACCTGCTCCCTTCTGGAGCAGCAGCTGGGGGCCAGATGCGACACCCTAAGGCATCAAAAATGGCACTAGACACATATGTTTAGGCAGCTGAATCCCACCCTGTGCTTCCAGACTTCTGATGAATAAACCTCTTTTCCATTGTCTCGGACTCAAATCCCAGGTTCTTGAGGTGCTTTCCCCAGGGCTCAGCAGTGTGTGGTAGCAGCAAATTTCATTGGTTTTACTTGGATAGAGTTGTTACAGGCCTTTGTTATGTATTTTTAAAATTGCTTTTAGGCTATAAAACCATGGAGTGGTTTCTGCTTTCATAGGCTCTGCACATAATTCAGGTGAGACCAAAGGTTTTTCCTCACCACAAGATGTTGATGTGATTACTCCAAATCCCATCTCCTTTGAATACCTATTCTATCACAGGTCCCCATTAGGGGCCTGTTGTCAAATAGCCAGATTTATCCTGAATAGTAGTGGAGAAGATAACTCTGCTGCAGTCGTTGTCTCAGGTAGTTAAAAGGGACCTTAGAGCTCCTAGGAGTATTCTGGTTTTAAATTGAACTGCACAGATCTTAATATACCTTTGCATTTTCCCAGGATATTTGGTGAGGAAGAGATTTGGCAACTGCTTACACCAAGTTGGGTGTAAAGAAGAGGAGGAACTGAACTATTTGTATGTGTCAGCCTGAATGTATGAGGAGGGAAACACTGCTCCCATTTGGATTATGTGGTACCTTTTTATGGAAATATTTTAGAGAATACACCAGAAAAGGGAAGTTTTCTAGGAAGGGTATATTTTCACTGCATATCTCTGAATGTGGAAGTCCAGGCTGTCTTCAAATGTGATTGAACAATGCTGACAGCTCCTGAAAATAAAACAGGTTTTTGGGGTGATACAGGGACTAAAATATTTAGGAGTTTCCTAGGCTGGTACATTAACATATAAGTAGACTGTTAGGAAGTTATACTATTAATATACTATTATAATATTATTATTATATACTATA
>WEIU01019283.1:96146-160480 GCA_013389925.1 Aegithalos caudatus
TACTATTAATATACTATTAATATGCTATTAATATACTAATATACTATTATACTTTTTAAACTCTTGCTGGTCATTTTCTTTAATGATAATATAAAGAAAATCTGAATGGGGAATGTAACATGGTGTTTGCTGTTATACCAGTTTTGCCCTTGTCTCAGCATTTAGAGGGTAGGTCAGGGAGATGAACTGGCACTGGAGAAGGAGGAAGGGAACAGCGATGGGAGAAGAATTTGAGAAAAACATTTGAGGTTCAAGGGACAGGTATCAGCTGCCTGCCTGTCACAGATGTGGAGAGATGGATACATTGGCTGTAGGCTGTGTTGCATTGAAGGATAAGACTAATTAACAGTCATGAGTTTTGGAACCTAATTTTTAGTAAATGTGAACAATAGAGGGTATAAGAGACACAAAATATTTACAGTGCCCTCACACACACTTTTCCATGAACTGTTTTTCTGATGAGCACACTCTGAACTGTGGGTCATGCATGGGGTTAAATCTCAAGGTTGTTGCATGCAAAATCCCTATTATAGCTGCTAATACCTGCTGCTGAGAGGCTTTAGAGAGAGCAGAAGACAACTGATAGTGAGCAAGCATTTTGTACATTCTCAAAAGTATTTCCAAGCAGTTATTGGACAGCTTTTTGTTAACTTAATGAACATATTATGATAGAAAGCAGTAAATGCATTGACATCCTTTCAAAATGATTTTATGTTGCTGTATTCTTTAGTATATATTCCCACCTGAGTTGAGGTTGTTCACACATCTCACTAGCTTTCTCCAGAGCCTAAGGAAAAAAAAATCTAGATGCTCCAAGGAAGGAAGGAAGGAAGGACCATGGCACACTGATCCCATGCACTTGCTGACCTGGTGTCTGGTAGAGCAGTGCCAAAATTTTGCATTCAAAATAGGGAGGGTGGAAATAATCAGGCCACTCAATTCTGTGGTGTGTTCAACCTCACATCTTCATTTCATCCTTCCTGATGCCATTCCAGCCCCTGTTGGTGGCTACAGAACACAAGTGGTCTGGCTGGAATCACCAGTTCAAGACTGGCCTTGGAAACTGGAGGCTAAACTGAGAAAAGTTGCCACTTACCCTCTAAGCTCTCATTTACTCATTATCTGTAGTGCTATTTTGGGGTTGCTGGAAACCTGGGCTACCCCACAGAGCAGCTATGATATTTTTACAGCTTCTCACTTACTGAAACTTTTCTTTTTACCAGACCTATTAGTAGGCTGGAGCTTCAGTGGTTTTAATTGCTTGACCTTTTGGCACATTATCTGTAGATATGATCTTTACAATCACACAGGAAGGCAATTTCAGCTCTATGAATATTCTGAATACTCTGCTTTATTCTCTCTTTATTAAGATTTGACTTACTCCTGATTGATCCCCATATAACCAAAAGAATATGAAACTCATTATAACTGAAAAGTTTTAGGTGTGGGCTGCTGTTGTTTCTTCAGTGTGTACACTGCCTCTCTAAGGGGATGCTCTGTCTGCAAACTGTCTTGTTAACAGCAGATCTATTAATAGCAGATCTAATAAGCACAGAGGGGGGCTGGTTCAGAGCACGTGTCACTTTGGGATCAGCCACTGAGTGGTGCAAACTGGCTTTTCCTCCTAAGATGATGAGTTCCCTAACAGCAGCCAGGAGTGCCATTGTCACACCATCCATCAACTGCCTTCCGTCCCTCTTAGCTGAACCCATGAATTAAGCAACTGTGGTTAAAAAGTAATAAAATTAAAAGTTGTAATGGGGAGACATTGACAAAAGGGTTACAATGCGCTGGCCATATATCTTTTAACTAGCTAAATATAACCATAGGTTTCCATAAGTTCAAAGAGTGGTGGCCTGGAGATGAATACAACTGTTCCAACTGAGTTCTGGGCTAGGAGCCAGAAGTTTGTTAAAACACCTTAGAACATGCTTATTCCCTCTTAGAACATTTTTTGGTACTTGCTCTATTAGTATGGATTTTATTTCCCCACCAAACGAGTTCTCTGCCTTTGAACCATAAACAATAATGGCACATCTGTCTCTAGGCTGCTGTACTTTGAAAACCAATGCTAAGGACACAGAGGGGTAGATTTTCAAAGCGTTGCGTGGGAGTTTGTACCAGGAGTCTAGCCAAATATTTTTCACTCATACTCATCCCTGAGCCTAACCTTTCCTCACTCGTTAGAATGGCTCTGTTTGCTCTACCCACACTGGGACAATTCAGACAGCTTTTACCTCCAGGGACAGAGCTTCAGCTGGTCAGAAAAACCTATAAATAGGGTTTTACTAATGACCTTTTAAATCTAGTGGTGGATCTTTCCTCTGATCTTTATTTTATTTTTCTGGCTTTGTCTGTGTTTGTATGTGATTCTCAGTTTCTGCTGAATTATTTACCATTAGGCCACGATGCAACTAAAATTTCCTGACAACACTCAGACAGGTGGTGTGAAGTTATTACTGTCTAAAAGAGATTGCAGCTCAAAACTGCATCAATGCTCACTGTGCCCACCTGTTTTCTGTGCTGGGGAGTTTGATGGCAGCCTTGTGGGAACCAGATAATTTTGTTCTGCCTTTATAGGACCACTATGATAAAGTAGCAGAAAAAGCAGTGAATTAAAAAGGCCTCCTTGCATCCTTTTTTGCCTGTATAAACCATCATTTCTGTGTCCTGGATTCCTTAGAACAAGTGATCTAGCTCTGAGGATGCTTCCCCACTGGCTGAGAAGGTAAAAGCATAACCCTGCAAAAGCACAATGAGCCATTACACAGGCGCATGAGCAGCTTTCAGTTGTAAAAATGGGCAAAGCTGCTAGGAATGGCTTTGGGTTGGTGTTTTTTTGTTTGTTTTTTTTTTTTTTTTTTTCTCTTTCCTTTTCATTTATTATCTCTGCTAAGAGGAATGTATACTTTAATAAATGTTTTTCATATTCCAAGTGGTTTTTCTTACCATTAAGTAAAAACATAATGATTTGTCCTGCTCTCTACTTTGGAAAGACTTTACACTGTGGTGGAAACTTGCCCCATTAATGACTATTTCACAGTGTTTCTTTTCAGATGCAGCACATGGATATTTGCTATATCACAACAAACTCTCCTTCTAGTTACTACTGTTCCAAGCCTTATTTGATTTTGATGCACTACTTGCCATGGGGGTGTTATCATTTTTCACAGTTGAGAATCTCCTTTGATGAAATCAGCTCAAAGTTCTATCTCTGGGTGGTTTCCCAGGAAAAACCTTTTGGCTACTAGCAATCTTCCATTTAGAAATGTTTGCCAGTTGAATTCAATTAGTGTCCTTGGAAACTTCTTGTCTTTAAAGATATAATCATTCCAGGGTTTTCACTGCTGGATCTCAGGCATCTTTCTGTGTTATCAAAGTTGGGGGCCAATAGAAACCATTTATTGAAATCCTGTTCCTTTTTCACAGAGGCACTGTGGTGTAAGGAAAGAAAAAACTTGCAGATTAACAAGCCAGTCAGTGTGGAAATGACCGAATCCTTGAAAGGTATTTTCATGCCAAAGGAAAGCTCTGGATTTGTAAACTGCATGGCACAACAGAGGTGTGACTTGGTAAAGCTGGATTATGCTTCTGTAAACCTTCTACTGAGGAAACAAATGCTTTTGTGAATAGTGTTTGGCATGAATAAAAAAACAATCGGAATCCAAACACTTGCAAAGTTCACTCATGAGCTCCTAGTTCCTGGATGGGAAAGGATGTGATTGCTTTGATTGCTGTATACACTTACACAACCTGCATTCACCTCCTTGGGATCAGAGAAACACCACCTCAACTCTGCCCCATTTCAATCTTTGTGTTACATCCCCCTGTGCTCAGAGGTTCTCACATAAGTGTCCCATATGCGTGGTAGATGACGTAAGATGGTTTAAGAATTGTTCCAGTCATATAGTCTCAAACATTTCCGAAGAGATCCTCTACTTTTTTGAGTAATAGACACATCTATCATTAAAATGTAAGAATGGATAATGAGGAGACCTTCAAATGCTTGAAACCCTCGATTTTTTAATGAGAGAGTTCATTATATCTCCCTGTTATTAAATAAGTTCCATAACAATATTTTAATATGATTAAAGATGTTGCACCTCATTTCTTAAGAACTCTGGAAATTAATCTGGGCAGGGCATTAATGTAGTGGGGAAGGAAGGCATGTGAATCTTTTTTTTATTGTTATTAGTTTCTTTCTTTGCTACTGGTTGTATCAGTGCCTTATCAGTTAAGTGCAGGAGCTTAACAATGGGTTCTCTCAGCAAAGCCCTCTCTTTTTGCTGGGTGAGGTTAAAGAACAAACACATTGTCGTGAACTTTTAAAAGCTTGATTTCAATTACATGGTAGTAGGGCAAAGCTCTCAAACACACAAAACTTTGACTTTGTAAAGATTGTGACCTCCCAGGTACACGTGCTTTAAGGAGAAAAAATGTACTTGACATGTCCCACTGCTGTTTCCACGCACCAGGAACTGTGTGTGTCGGGAAGAGGGGAGGGTGGGAGGGAGGTGTTCCATGTGGGATGGAGGGAAATAATTTCTCTGGGAAAGCAAAGCTCTTCTGTTTGACTAGAAAGAATTTAAAAGATAAATATATCCCTTATCATGGAATGATAAACAACAAGGTCCAGGAAAGACTTTTTGAATAATTGAGTCTGATCTCCTGCTTTTTGCAAGACTATTTGACTCTGCATTCTTATTAACATCTTACAGGACTTCGTCTTTCCTCATGTTTGTTTGTGGCAGTGCCCACAATGTTACAGGCACTTTCCAGGCTTTCAGGGAGAGCTGGTGCTTTCAGCCTCTGGATGGACAGTCAGACAAACAGACAGAGGTCATGGCAGAGGAGCAACAAAAGGACATTTCTGTACAAATTGAGACCTGCTGTAGTGGTATGAATTTCATAAAGGGGGTTCAAGGAGGTTGTTTTCCCCTATCCCACTTTGCTTTTCAGTTGCCTGGAAGTGGTGCCCATGCCTGCAACCACAGGCACACAGGTCTGCAGAATTCACACTGGACTTCCTCTGTCCCCAACCAGGCTGGAACTGTTTTAAAAAAGGGCATGAAACTGAGTGTGGGAGACTGCAAAATGTGCATGCCTGCCCAACAGGTTTTCCACCTGTAGGGGGATATTTTAGAAGGCTATTTGGAGAGGTAAGATGTCCACAGGAAGTCAACAATTTCTGGATTCCTGCCTGTCATTTGAAAATGCATCCTTTATTTTAACACGCAGGCACTGATAAGGCCACACCAATGATACTGCCCATGGCCCTATAGTGTTTGAAAAGAAAATGAAAACCCCCAAACACAAGACATTAAAATTAATTGTTTTTCTCCACACTGAAATTCAGTTTTCCTTCTCAGGCCTCCTAAGATTTTGCCTCTAAGTTTGTTGAAGGGAAATTAAGTAGCATTCCTAAACATAAAGCAAAATGCCTAATCCCCTGGCCTTTCTATCCTAGCTTATCCTGTTGTTCAATACATCAGCCGCTCTGGAAGTTGTATCAGAGACATAAATGCAGCCTGTGATGTTTTGATGCAAAAGTAAAGTGGAAGATGCCCACAAAATTAAATCAAACTGCTTGGAAAAATGTTTTAACTTCTAGGAAACACAGCAAGGCTCAGATCAGCTGCAGCGATACAGAAGCCCATAAAATATTCCCAGAGAATGATGCAGGTTGATCCTGATGGATTTACAGTCCTGGTTTCACATCTATGTGCTGGTAGTGCCAGGGTCAGACTCCTGACCACCCTGCCTGCTGTGCAGCCCCCTCTTGCTACTACAGCCCTTGAGTGAGCTGCTCAGCACCACATCTTTTAGGGGTCAGTGGATGCCTGCACCATGTTGGATGTCTCTTTTTATTTTATTTTTTTTCTTGCCTATAGCAGCCCTGAGGAAACTTGGTGTGGTGCATGACAGAGGAGTGGAAAGAGTTAAAATCTTTCTCATTTTAATGCTAGGTCCACTATTTGTATGAGCAGGAGCTCTCTATCAGGGCTGGGCTTTGTAATGTATTCCATCTATTGATAAGGAGGCAAAATAACATTTCTAAATTGTTCAGGGTGTTTGCAGAATGCCAAGGCACTCCAGTGGCCTTCCATACAGAGCCCTGCTGATGATAAATCATAAGAGATATTTCAGAAGTGCCTATTTGCTCGTGGAAATATCTGAAATACTGGAAAGCTCACAGATTTCCCAAGGTAGGTGAAGAGGCCATTCAGCAAATTTTCCCCTCTACTTGAAATGCAGTTTTCAGATCATTTAAATCCTAAGTACCTAATGAAAATACGCCGTAGTCCCCACGGCGTCCTGCAGCGATACGCTCCAGTCTCAGGCTCATGCAGCCGAGCAAATAACCTCCATGTATCACTTTGCACTGGGTGATTTCAGTCTGCAGCACATTCTGTTTGAACCACATGCCTATAAAAGCCTTCAAAGGAGGGCAGAAGCCTGCCCACTGAGGAATAAATGCAGGAACAGAACCTCCTGTGCAAATATTGGTGTTCAGCATCTAGTGTAGCCCCAGTGAGTATGTTCCTAACACATGTACAATTCAAATGAAAAGGTTATGTGCAGTACATGGACGTGTACTGACATGGCCCATGTGTTTCATGTGGAAGCACATTCACTGTCCTAAAGTAAACGCTGTCATCAAAAAAACACCTCATTTTCCTAATATTATTAATGCGAAGGACTGACAGAAAAAAAAAATCAGATTTAATGGGAAAATGAAAAAAGTTTCACCTAATTCTTGTGGAGGTTATTCCAAAATGTTTTCCAAAATGTTTCTATGCTAAGAGACAGCTATGCCAATAAATTACTTAGAAGCCTGAGCCTCCCTGCAAGGAGTCAACATTGTGGTTTGAATGTTCCTGTGCAAGAGAAAAGTGGAAATGCTGCAAAATGTATCTGTAAGATAACCTATCAATAGAGAAACCCTTTCCCGAGTCACACTGCAGGCTTGTTTAAAATCCTGAAGCTTAAAGGTTCTATCCCTTCTAAAATGCTTAAAATGAAATTTATCTTCCAGCTATGTTAGTGGTAAATTGGTCATTATTTCCAGTAGTCCTAGAGTGCCATAATTACCCTTTCCTACCTTTTCTTCATCACACTATAGCTGTGTTCAGTATTCAAATGCTGAGACCTTTAAAATTATATTTATTTATCTAACTGATTGTATTTAATTTATCACTGGCAGAGCAGCCACCACTATGTGCAGCACTGGGAATGCTGAATAAAAGGCAGCAGTGATCCTGTGAGACTGCAGCATGCTGTCTGTTTACATATGAAAGCAGGTTCAATATGCACCACATTGTGGCAGCCCCATGATGCCTCTCTTCGTCGCTTGTTAGTCCAAGAGCCTCCTTACTTTCTCAGAGCTACTCCTTATGCATATGCATAACTCCTCATAATAATGCCATAAGGCTGCTAATCTATTCTCCTTCAAACCCCTCCTCAAAACTCACTTTTTCTGTGGTGGCTGGAAAACATCTGACAATAGCCCAGCAGCTGGTGTGCTGCTACTTATTCTACTGAAGAAGATAAATACGCTGTTATCCCGACTGCTTTATTTCCCTCTTCGTTATATCCACCTGTTGTTTTCATCCCATGCTAAAATGCTGAGGTTTTTAGAAGAAAGACTGTTAGGATTTTTAATAAACTCACACGTGTCACCTACCATGGCAGTGTTCTCAGAGTAGCGTCTCTCCTTTCTACCACAATGTGAATAATTACAGACATATTGTCCAAGCAATTTTATACTCTTTCATGAATAAGACATCCCTTATTCCTTCCAAATAAGTTGGAAATACGTTTTCCTTCCTGCTACATTTGCATCATTGCAGAGCAGCCAAGAAGGCAGAAAATATGAGCCTTTGGATGGAAAGCAGGATATTGTCTTTGTCTATGGTGAAGTACAGTGATGATTGCTGTAAATTTGGGATCAGTGGCACTTTCACAATCCCTTCTCTCTTTTCCTTGGGTCCAGCCTCACTCCCTGCCTCTGCCCTTGTCTCTACAAGCATTTCCTCCCTGGATGCAAGGCAGGAGCTGCAAGTGCCTTCCCAGGCAAAGCCTCTCCCTTCCCCAGCACTTGGATGAGTGGCACAGAAGCAGCTCCTCCAACACAAAGCCTGGTGTCTTTGCCAAAAGGCCCATGGCAAATTCAGTTTGAAGCAGCATCAAGGCACATTTTGTGTTCAATGTTTTATTTGTGTTTGGCACCTCGTGGCCTGGAGGAGACGTGGCTGGGTAGTCCCTCTGCTGCCAAGGTCCAACCTGCACACAGACCTGATTCCTCTTCAAGTCTTGTCAACCCCCATTAGATAATAATTTCTACCCTCCTTCAGAGTGGGTATTTATTTTAGGGACCATTTCAGTGTTGACTTGTTTTTGAAATTTCTGTGTAATGGTGTTATAATGTGAGGCTCTCAGCTCTCAGTTGTTCAAAAAAGTACTTCTTAGTCCACCTCTTTGCAGAGGAGAGTTTGAAGCTTCCACTTCTGAGAGAATACAGCAAATACAAGAAACAGCATGCTATTATTATATTTGTTAAAACTGAGTTATCTTTAGCCAATTTCATATTTCATATGACAATGTAAATGTACTCTTGTGCTTGAAAAAGCCAGAAGAGTGATATATCATTTTTATTTTCTCATTTCTATAATTTATTTGTAAAATCTGAAATTTTCATTAGGCTACTGAAGCAAAAAACATGGTATATATCTAGCACTTTTGGGGCTAACAGCTGTTACAGCAACTAGTTATAATCAAGCAATTTCGAAATAAGTTCATTTGCTGTCTAAAGTGCATCATTGTCTTGTAGAAATTTTTGTGGAGAGCCAACTATAAAATCTATTTTAAAATTGAAGATGTGGGTGATTTTACATTTATCCAATCTGGAATTTGAAACTGCACAGATCGTGTGACTTTTATGACTAGCCACAAAGGAACAAAATAACCCAACAAAACCATTAGAACAATCCAAGAATAAATAGATATTTTTTTAATCTGAAGGATGAACAGTCATGAGAAAACTGCAACTGGAGGCAGAAAATATTAACTGAGTAACTTATAAATCACTTACTCATCATAGGATGACATCTATAAGATTGATGATACATTTACAAAGTGTCCAAAGGGAAAAAGAAAAGTTCACTTTTTGCAGTCTTTTAGGCTGTTTCTAAGTAATCGAGAAAGCTTTTGGAGTGCTCTGTTACACATGCTGCCAACACATGCTGCAGTCAAAGCAGGTCCTCCCATTTAATCCAGAAGGCAGAGGAGGGAGGCTGTTCAGGAGCTCACTGAGACTTTAAAAACACAGACTTAACAAGGAAGGTGGAGGCAAATTCAGTGGATAGGACTCCCTGGACTAGCAATGTCTGCTGGTGGTTCTGCATGCTCAGGAGTGAAACAGGATCAGCTTCTGGGATGTCAGTTCAGTGGCTGAGGTGCCAAGGTGCCCTCAGGCCCTCAGCACAGGATCTTTTAGGTGGTTTGTGTTGGAGTCTGCAGCTCCTGTGGATGACACTCAAAGCAGAAATGAATCCTTCAGCTCAGCCCTATATTCTGAGGGTTTCCCTTTTGTTCCCTGTGGATGCCTGCCTCTGCATCCAGCCAAGAGAGTCATGGGGGAAGAAACTATGGATCAGTGCTGTTTGAATGGGCATTACCACTTTCTTTCCCCATCTTTATTTTTCCCAGTTTTCTCTACCTTGACTTGTTTTTCACCATTCCTTATATTCCTGTCTCTTTCCTGACCCCCACCCTACTGCTCCCCTTGACTTGCCCTCTCCTTATCTTTGCTTTTGTGTCCTTAAAATAAGACCATCTCCCAACAGCAGTGGCTGTGGCATGACCTAAGGGAGCCCACCGAGGTTTTTTTCCCCTCCCTACCCTTTCCTGTTGCTGGGAGGTGCTGCTCATACATGCTTGGGTGAGAAAGTTGACCACCCACATTTCAGTAAAGGGAAAGGGACTCAAAGTGACCTAGAAATGCCCTGTGCTTTCTTAAATAATTTGTACTACACACGTGCTTAATAGCCTGCAAAATAGGCAGAGTGGGTCTTACCTGCTGAAGAGGGAACTTGAGTGATTATTATGGAGTCACTGGAACTATTAAATTCAAATGCAATGTGTTAAGAGCATTACCAAAAAGAATTTGTAGTAGATTTGTAAGCCAGCAAAGAATAGCAGATACAAGGTCGTGTGCATGAATGCAAATAGTTCTCATTGCTCTCAGGGTTATTTATTTTGCACCAATAGGTACCAAGACAACCCTTACCATTGACAGGAAGACCTGGTGTGAAATAGCTGTGATCAAGGTAAAAGAAACAGCATGTACCAAAACAGAAAAAAAGACTGTTATCTGTTGTGTGATAATGACCTTTGGGTTCTTGGAGCTTCACACAAAGTCAAAAAGGGAGTGACACTCTGCTGGAGCTCACTAAATCCAGGCTGGCCAAGGGACCAAAGGCTGTTGAGAAGTGAAGGTAATAAAAAGCAATTTCTATGGTGGCCTGCTCACTTCTTGGTGTGCATGCATAATAGGTCAGTAATGAATGGAGGGCTATGTGGAGGTGTGTGCCTCTGCTGGGAGGTTGTGCCGTGCAAAGAGAATTATGTGCTTTGCAAAGGAAGTTGTGGAAAACTTACCAAAATGGAATTGGTGGGATTGTTACGCCAGTGCCAGGCCAAGTGCAGGTTCAGGACTGTTAGCAGTAGTACTAGCAATTACTGTTGCTTGAAGGAGGGATGGGGGAATGGTAAGACCTCTATATTTCAAAGAATTTGTAATACAATGTCCTCTTTTTGCGCTTTGCCAGAATCACTATCAGGATACCCACTTCAAAAGAATATTTTGTCTGGGTTTAAATTATATGTGGGGCCACTTGCACAGCTATGCAGTGATATTAAGTAGCACAATGTCATATTATATGCAAACGCTTGTGTCTTTAGAAATACAAAGGAAATTCTATGGATTAAAATCCAGCAAACTAAAAAGTTATTCAATTTATCAGCAGCACTTCTAGAAAACCCCATCCTGAAACTAGAGGCATGTAAAGCCTACCTTGTACTTAGATGCTATTGAAAACTTTTGCCTTGTCTTTTTTTTTTTTTTTTTTTTTTTAAAAAAAAGAGAGAAAAAACAAAACAAAATAAACTTGTGCCAGTAAGGAAAAAAAAAAAAAAGCTTTCTGTCAGCTGTGGCACGTTTAAACACCCTAAATATTTCATCAGACACTGCACTTAGTTCAGTGTTTTAAATAAGATTTAATAAATAGGTGCATGTTCAGACTTGTACAGCTCTACTTTTGTCTGTAGTTGGCAATGTGCTGCATGTGTTTGACTGCACAGTTAAGAATTTTAATTACTTACCTGTTCCATACAGACACTCATTCTCTTTTAACTGTTTATTAAAAAATAAAACTGAACCATTGTGCAAGAAATCTTCCACACATTGTACAGCTGCACTATTGTCAAGAGTAGGACCCTATTTTCTGAATGTACTCCCACATTCCCCTTGTCTCCTACTCCCAATGTCCAGGCTCTGGAATTGCCACAGAGCTGTGATGTTCATGTAACTAAGTAATTTCCTTTGCATGTCTTTGCTGTTAATTCTACAGAGATGTCTGATATTCTGCCATCTGCACACTCAAATGGATAGCACAAGCAGTGTCTGTCTTATTGTTAGGAAAACACAGCTGGAGCTGATGGTCCTGTTTTTGTTTGTTTGTTTTGTTTCCAACTTCTAGACTCATTTGGTAAAATAAATATTGAGGAGAATTGAACAAACTCATCAAAATTTGAGTTAAGAGCAAACAGTAAAATACATTATCATCTTTTTCTGATGGGCTCCCCTAGCAATGACATAAAAAAAAAAAACCAACCAAAAACAACCTGTATCAGGATGAAAATTCCTTCATTTAAAGTTGGTGGCCAGTGAATGAGTCACAGTTGGAGCTTCATACCTCAAGAAGTTCACTCTCTGCTATAGAAGCAGCCTGGCTTAAACCAGATGCCTAATTTTTGGATACCTCAAATTATGTAGCATGAATGTCATTCCAAGAGTGCATTGGCAAAGATGGCTGTAGACAGGTACCAGTTTTTATGTCTCCACTGCAAGCTGAAGAGTATTGAAGCAGCTCTACAATCTATACAATGCAGGGGACATTTGGAGTCAATATATTTTGCAGTTTAGCGACAGAAGGGTGAATCAGAGAATAGGAAGGTTTCTGATACTTTTCATGAAGATGAAAAGAAACTGTGGCTGTCCTAGAAAAAGGGACGTTTGTAAACAGCTGTATATAGATAAATATACTGATAGGCGTTTATTTTCCAAATTACATCCTATTTGTTGTTTCGTAGTTCAGAATGTGTCCTGAGTACAACAGCAGAGAAACAGCTTAAAGGTGGTTGATTACTGTGGGCCTGATATTTCTGAGCCTGAGAATTGCTAGCTCTTCCCAGCAGAAACTTTTCAATTGTTTTCCTTGTTCCCAAATAACTTTGTATAAACAATATTTTCTTTCCCATAACAACTGCTCTCCCAGGTATTTTTTGCTATTTCTGGTACTTAACCAATGGAGGAGAGAGGTGTGAATCCTTTGGACTAATAATGTGCCTTTTTTAGTGCAGCATTTTATAAAAAGGCTGGATGAGTTGTAAATAAAGCCTTCTGATTCTCTTCTGCCTGCTGACTGGAGTCAAGCATCTTTATTTCATGTCCTACTATGACAGATTACATCATTTTGCTTCTAAAACTTAGGTGCAAATGAAGTAGATATATGGATTTGAGACAAAAAGTGTTACAGGTGATCTGTTAAATGTGTCTTTCGATAGGAGGATACTTACTGTTGGATTTCTGGGTACTTCAAAAGCATTGGAGAAAATCCTAAAGTGAAGTGTGGCAGTTTCAGAAACACCTTAGTTCCTTTAACATCCTGACATGTTCGTCTGTAGATGTTCTGCTGACACATGCTTTGGTCGGATGAGGTCAATGGCCCAGGCCTTGTGCTGTTGTATAGCTGAGCATCTCTTCTGAGCTTGTTGCTCTTTGACTTGAGTGTCACAGAGGTGTTTTCATAACTTCAGGTCTGGTGGCTTTAGCTGGTGAGGCAGGGTGGGAGACCTTGCCTTTCCTCTTTGTTATGGGAAGATGCATTTTCACCTGGCAGATCTCAGAGCATGCAATATCTGGTTCAGTACACATGAGCAGGTGTGATGGCAAGCACATTTGGGTCATGATAGGTGGCTGAGGGGTGGTATCCAGGTGTAGCAAGGTTGTAAGAGCTCAGTCTCCTGCTCAGGCTCACAGACCACAACTCAGAGCAGAGCTTTAGAGTTGTGGTGCTGTGCAACCTTGAAACAACGGCTTTGCCAGTGCACCTTGGGACACTCCATCATTATCAGCAGCATGGGAATGTGCTTGGATGGTAACTCAGAGTTAATTTGTGAGTGGATCCTGCCTTATCTGGATATTTCATTTTGGTTTGCAGATTTTGTGAAGGTATCAAATGCATTGTTGGCCATTAGCTGATTTTAAGCGGACTTCAAATTTGTCTGGGGATGCCTCCCCCAGGATTAAATTTAGTGTGTCTGCAGTTACAGTCTACTTACATATGAGCTCACTAGAATGCTGCAGCCAACTGTCTATAAAATGTCAATATCCACTTTTTTTTTGGTACTATAACCTGTGACAGTTTTGGAAGGTAGTAGACCAGCAGAAGAACATCCTGTTTTGCTTTCAAAGGATTCCTTCTAGTTCTTGTAATTTCCTGCTGAAAATGAGAGGCTGCTTTGCTGAAAGGGAGAGTGGGAGGAATGTCCTTATTTGCATCCTTTGTTGTTTCTTTCATTTGAGTGTTTTCTCCTCCTTCCTCTAGCTTTTCTCACATTTACTGCCTACCTTTACACTTGTTCACTTGTCAGAGAAAGATGTTGATATCCTGTTGGCCCATTAGCTATCTCTTTGCTTGATTTGCCAGACTACTTCAATATGTTTTAGCACGATTGGGAAAGACAGCCTTTTTTTGATTTTTTTAAAAATAATTTGCATTATGTTTTTCATACTGAAGCTTTTACAGCAGAAATACTGCAAGAAATTCAATTCCTAAACAGCAAATTTTACCTTTGCTCCTAAACTCTAGGAAGCTGATGAACATTTCTGCTTTACTTTCTGCTCTATCTTATTTATAGAAGAAGAACAGAGGCAGCAGGGCAAAATCCTTGGGGAGAATGAAGAAATCTCTTAGTGATGATTTTTCTTGAGTGATCATAGGCACTGAGAATGTCCTTGCCCCTTTCTTCGTCCTCCATCAATTTGAAGGCAGAAAATGGTCACATCAAGCCATGCTGGAACAGCAGTATGAGGTGGTTTAAACTAGAAAGATCAGGAAAGCTATGAATTAATTTAGTTAGTGTCAAAGGTGGTCTGATAAAGACAAGTATTGCTCATGAATGAGATGGAGAAAACATATTAGGGAAAGAAAGTTAGAGCCTCAAATATAATTTTTTTTTTTTTCATGAGAACTGTGAGAGTTTGTCATCATCAAAAAAATCTTAAAACAAGATTAAAGGGCATAAAACTTAAAACAAAGAAGAAGAGGAAAATATTTTTGTGACACTTTTTATAGCACCTCCTTGCAGTCTGGAAACAGCATGTGAGCATTGCTCAGAAAAAATACTCTATTTCAATAGTGTGACTTTATTTGCCCACAAATTTGGTATGTGGGCTGGATTATTTGGCTCCCTCGTTGGCTAAAGGGGAGGGACAAGTGACATTCACTTTCAGGATCCTTGGCTACTTCAAGTAAGGGCTTAATTGGCCTTTAGGGATGTTTCCTTTTCCTTGGCTATGAAAGACAGATAAAGAGTTGTTTTATACAATAACTTGCAGCCTTGAGGGAAATTCCTGTGGGTGGCCTTTGTCAACTTTATCTCCCAGCTCAGGTATTTAACACAAAAGATACACAGAAGAATCCCTACCGTGTGTCCAGACTAAATGTACTAAGTACATGTGACATAAACTGCATACTAGAGGGCTGTTACTTTACTGGCCACTGTGACTTCATACCTGAAAGTTGTTACTTAAATTATCTTTTCTTCCTTTTGCTCACAGTTTTATTGATATGACTGGAACCCACCTACAACAAAAAATCAGGGGGAAAAGTGTCAGAAAACTGAAATGAGATGGGACATTTTTCCAGATACCCTACATGATAATTTTGCTGTATAAAAGACCTTTTGACAGTCTTCTTGTATAGGTCTACCTGGAATGGAGTGACGAAAAAGTCATAGAATGACGGGGTGGAAAGGACCTTAAAAATTGTCTACTTTCAATCCTCCTGCCCATGGCAGGAACAGCTCCCACCAGATCAGGACCTGGGTCACAAGAATGGGAGTATTATATGATACTACTACCCTTTTTAAGTGATCCTTCAAAACATTTTGCCTCTTTCACTTAAGATGTACTGCTCCTACAAATGTTTTCTAATGGAAAGTGCTATCTAAATATTAATTATTCTTGTTTCCTAACTTTGGAAAGCAGACTTTGCTCAAACAGTCCATTAGTGAGAGTTTATTGCCTGTGAATGTGCCTTATAATCCTGGACCACTCACAGAAAAAAATGAAATCAGGTCTTAGTCCAATTCATTCTTCTCAATTTCTTTTTTTCCCCCTGTGAAGTAGATGAAGGATAAATATCATAGCTGGGCCACCTGTCTTATCTGATCTATGTCTCTTCCTTCTCTAGTCAGGTTAAGTTAGAACTATGCTGGCGTGCAGTGAATTTTACCTTGACTTTTTTTATCAGTGGCTTCCATAACTCCTTTGTTTTGCAGTATGGCCTTATACAGTCTCTCAACATGCAGCAATCCATGTATCCCATGAAGGGATCTTCCTTCTCTGAGTTAACACTGCCCAATTCAACCTCTGTGAATGTCTAACTCTTCAGTTATCAAAACCAGAACATGTTTCAAAATGAATAAGCAAAATGGCTTATTTAAACATATTTAAAAACTCTGGTCTTACATTCTTCTTGTAAGAAGAATTCAAATTCAACTCAACTTGACCATTGGTTGCAGATCTCTCTAAATTGTGAGGATGACCACAGTTGTATTAACCTTAAAACTACGTTCCAGTTTACCCCTCCCTTCCCAATATCTTCCCCCAGTGAAGGACAGATCACCGGAACACCAGACCCCAGTCACCAGACCAGTTTGTAACTCTCCACTCTGACATGCTACTCAGCAGACTCTATCCCCAGTCATTATAATCCAGTGAAAATATTTTTCTGTGAGCTTTTCACATTGTACATAGAAGGTGATTTCAGTAAAGCATTTGGTGATTGCTTTATAGTGGAGTTTCAAATAAAAATTTGTTAATCTCTTATGAACGAATATGTGATTTGAAATGCTGATGCCTAGGTTTTATTTTCAACTTTAGTTGTTATACCATCTGTTTTAAAAGACCTAGCATTGAGGTGTCAGAGATATTTCTTTGCTTTGCTTTTCTCTTCCAGGACATTAAAGGGCACTTTCAAGTTAAACTCATCACGAGACTATGTGAAAATGAGAGTGTCTGATGTCTGTTGTAGGTGAGTTGACCAAAGAGATTGTGAGGCTTCAAATTTATCTTTTTGTTCTGAAAGAGCAGAAGTCAGATCTGGCAATTAGAGTGAATTATGGTTCCGTTCCCAAACCGTCTTTTCACCAGATACACAAAACCCCCCTATGTTTATGTTTGCCACTGCTGTTTGGTGGAGACGAATGTTTCTTTAGTCTTTGTTTGCTTATGGGAAGCTTAAGGCTTATGCAAAGATTGGCACCTAAGTATAAAATAGTTTTCTGCACAGCAATAGCTCAAGGTTTTGAAGAGAGGTCAGCTTTTAGGCTTTACTTTAATTGTTGCTCTTGTAATCCCGAGATGCTGAATGTTTTTTTTAATGCAGACATGGGCTGAGTAGACAAAACTTATAAAACCCCCAGCTAAGCACGGTGCTAAGCTTCTGAATGTTTTCACAAGGCACCTCAGGGAATGTGGAGTTACAGTAGCTTTTAGCCACTTCATTTTGTGAAAATTTGGTATTGTAAAACCCTTCTCCTGCTATTGAGGTGAGGAACTCGTTGGGAATTAGTGTGACAATGGAGCAGAGTTACTCTCGGGATCCTAAAAAAGCAGTATCTGTTCTAAAGGAAGCTCACAGCAGAGTTCCTTGAACTACAGAGAGGAATGTGGGTTTGAAATATTGGCTCTGAAAGCAACATAAACAATTAGATGAAAGTTCTAGTTAATGTCAAATTTTACCTAATTGGTTTCTTCTTTTCCAACCTGCCTTTCTTTCTGAAATAAATGTCAGCAATAGAGTCCTTCCTTCTTTTCTATTGGGTTACAGTCTGTTAGAAATGTGAAACTTTGTTCTAAGCTTTACTGAAACTGGACCTCCACCCTTTAAAAGAAATACTGACAAAATCATAACAATACACTCATTAAAATGCAATTGGCAATTGGCATTCTGTTGGCTTGTTGGAAGTGGATCCTTAGTAGCCATCTCAATACTTATGTCCTCCCTCTCTCTGTGGACCCAAATTTCTTCAGTAGTGCCTGAATTCAGCTGAAAAGCTGGTTACCAGCTTGGTTGCATTTTCCATTACATCAGTCAATATTTTGCTGCAGTTCTCAGCACAGAGCATTCTGCACACTCAACTGCTCCGTTACAGCATTAAATCAAGCAATTTTTTTTTTCTAGTAAACTTTATTCCTGATTGATAACACCACCTCTCTTTTAAAACTCTAATCATCATTTTTGACTTGGGCTAGACTTTAACTCTTGTCATTAAGTTGCTTATTTTGTGCTTTCTGAAGAAAACACAAATACATTTTTAGCTGCAACTTAATGTGAGGTCTTTATTTAGTGTTGGACTACAGGAAAGCCTCAGGAAAGCTGCCTATTATATATATCCTTAATTTTCTACTTCTCTGCATTTTGGGAGTTAGATTGTAGTCTTGCTGGACTGAAGAGAATAAAAAAAACCTTCTCAGCTCCCTGATCTGAAGTTTGGGTTTGGTCCTGATCTCAGCTACGGAAATCAAGGATCAAATATCTCAGGAGAAGGCCTCTGCCTTTATTCTCTGGCCAAGGCTGCTGTCAAGAGATGTAAGAATTACACCAGGTTCTTTTTGAGGGAGACAGTAACTTCCATCAGCAAATGAACCTTCGGATATGATGAGCTACAGGTTATTGCTGAGCCCCTCAGGTCTAACCCTGAACTGGCTGAACTATTTCTGTCTTTTAACTCCTGATATTTTATTCAGCTCATAAGAGTGAACTGTCTTAAATAAGGTGACAGTATGGGATTGAAAAGGAGTAGGATACAAGTGAATAAACCCATTGTACTGTGCTGTGCTCTATGTGTGCCCTAAGTGGCCTTATGGGTGAGTTACCAGCAAAAATAATGCCCTAAACACTGGGTTATTACCTCAAAATGGGGAAAAAGGCAGCTGGATTTCCCTGAGTGTTTGGCTGCCTGACTTAGGCACTTACCAAGGGCTCAGCTTACAGAAAATAAGGCTCCTCCTTGATGGATATCCACAGGTTGGATCATTCAGTAGCCTTCTAACCTTTGAGGCTTTGTGATCTTAAATCATCATATGATTTTGGTACAACTCAGGCAGGTATTTTCATGCCTGCATTGTCTTGCTGCTTCCAGGAAATGGTGACACATAGTTCCTGGCTATGGCACAGCCTCCATGAACACTCCAAGTGAAGTCAAATATCTTCACAAATGTACAGATCCTCTGCAAACCTCACCACAACCTCAGGAACACAGTCAGCATTTCAATAATATTAGCTGCTCTACTATTCAAACTAGTAGAAAATTAACAGATATTAACTTAGAGAAGGGTACCTAGATCAGGTTTATATTAGAAATTAGATATCTGAGACTGCCTAGAAGTAGCTCATCAGAGGCTTATGAATAATGTATGACACTTTTTACTGTTGGAGAACCAGTGATAGCTGAATTAATCCACTCATATTTCTATATATACATAAAAAGCCTTAGCTTCTTTTCAGCCTTTATTCTTGCTGCAGTGTAGCAGGTATTTGAGTAAAGTCAGTGATTTTTCTTCCTGTCTACTTTAGAAAACAATACTCGTAGGCTCTTTCTTTGACTTAAACACATTCATTCTTCCTAAAGCTTTTAAAAGAAGCAGAGCTTTCAAGATCAAAGATGTTAATACAACACCTGTACTAACACTATATTCAGTCATTATTGACCATTCTTTGTGATATTGTTTTATGCAGGTGCCTTTCCAGTGTGCTCTTAAGAATGTGAGGGAATACAAAAAGTAAGCATCTGTGTATCTTTTTATCACACTTTAAAAAGCAGGGCTTTTTGACGAATGGGGGATAAAAGCACATAAATATAATCACTTCAGTCCTCTGCTCCTTGCGATCCAGGGTTGTAGAGAATCTTCAGATGGTTGCTCACATGATCATGAAATCGCTGTGTATTCTGCAGAATTCATGGATATGAGCCAGGAATGAATCTTTACAGGTGGTGGCAAAGCATGTCACTTGATAATCATTTTTATTACCTCTTTTTAAAGACTGGAAATTGTCTTGCTGGGGAGCAGAAATAAATCTGTATGTTTTAGATTACCTATCCAATTCTCTCAGAGAATATGTGGTGAATACTTACTGGGAGCAAGTAAGGGAGAACTTGTAACCTTAATTTATTCTTTAAAAGTACTTTTAAAACACTTACAAGTATCTTTCCAGAAAATAGAAGTGAGTTCTTGAGTGATCAGAAAACAAGCTAAAGGGAAAATGGAGAAGGATAACGTACAGTAATTGTTCCACACAGACAGGAATAAAACTATTGCTATTGGCAGCTATGTTACATTTAGAGACCTCTTGTCCTGTCATATTTATATTTTAACACTTACCAGATATGAACTGTGCATATTTAAAGATTTGAGAACAGAATTAGGTACACACATTTAAAAATGTCTATATTGACGTAAAGGATAGCTGAACTCTATGACAATTACATATTTTTGAATCAAAATTTAAGAACATTTTCTTGTGCAAATGAATCGACATTTATTTTTTCCTCAAGAAGGAAATCTTTATTTCCTTTCAGGAGAGTTTGCAAAGGTAGCTTTTTATGACTTTAATCTGAAGCAATTGATTGTAGAGCAATGTCTTTGAGTGTGACTGTTAAATCTCTGTTTTCTCCTTTAACAGTAATGTTAAAGAAAAGGTGATAACAGGGTAATCCAGTCACAGAAAAGAGAACCCATGTATTTGAGACCTGAATAGTCATGGTCACGTGCTTAGACCAGTTAGAGAAAACACTGATCAGAAACATTTGTGATGCAGCTTCCTTCTTACTGATAAGCTTGTGAGCAGGTAATTCACAGACTGATAAAATGGAATATATTTTGACTTATGTAAAAATGTTTATATTTTATTTTACTTTAATCTTTTTCTCTTGTCTGCTTGCAGTGTGGCCCTGTGTGAAGTTGTGACATTTCATGACAGCTCTGTGTTAGCAGTAGCTGAAGTCCCTAAGAAACCAGTGTAAGTGAAACCTGGTGCAGTCCCTTAAGTCAGTGATAACAACCCTGGGAACATAAGGAGATGGGAGTGGTGTTCCCACAGTATCAGACCTGGGGTTCTACTCCCATGCTGAGTACCTAAAAAACTCAGACATTAGAGATGCATGAATTCTTCCAAAAGAGGGCAGAAGCAGCATTTACTGAGTCCCCTTGACGAATCTGTTCCTTTCACCCATCTGCAGTCCTCTGTCTCCCACTGTCTCAGAATATAAACCTCTGGCTCTGCAAAACAAACAGTAAGAACCAGCCAGGAATCCCCACAAACATTGCAACACCTACAAAACACTGTGGATTTTAGAATATATCAAAATCCTAAATATTCTCTCCCTGACAACAAACCCCAGTAGGGAAAGTACAGACTGCAAAATGGGTGGCATGACAAAGGTTATTTTCAGTCCCTAATATTAATTTTTTTATTATGTTTTCAGTTTGAGCAGTTTAAAAAGACTTTAATAAGAAGTCTAAGGAAGTATGTGAGCTTGTGTATAGTGCTTAGATTAAAGAAAGAGAGAGGACTAAAGCAGTGGTGGACAGAAAATATGATGTTATGTACCCACACGTAANTGAGTCTACTCATATAAATTATTTGTTTCAATGCTAAAAAGAAGGGCTAAGAACTTTAAAAATAAAGTTCTGATGTCATTGTTATGCATAGAAAGGCTGATAGATGTTCAGGTTTTTTTTTTGTTTGTTTGTTTTAATTATAGTAGTAAATGAGGAAGGTAGAAGAAAACCACATTAAATACATACATACATACATACATACATACATACATACATATATATATATATATATATGTCTTTACACTACAAGAGAAATTGTATTTGATTTTACATTACTGTCTCACTGGGAAATATTTAATTTTAGTCCTTTGGATTCTTTTTAATGGACTGTGTAGGTAAAACATATATTGTGGGATCTGCAGGTCATCAAAACTGGGCTGTGGCAAGAAAATCTAGACATCAAAGTACATGTATATGGAAGAACTTTGTAGGCATTATTAAAAATTTTCAGCCTGATTTAGAAGACACTGTTGATAACTACATCCACATTTTTAGTTGTTTTTTTGAAGTTGAGGTATTGAGACAACAGCACTCCATGTTTAACTAAAATGCCTGTTACATAAACATAAACTTCCAAGATACAGATCAATATACCTTTTCAAAGTGTTTCACCCAAAATGTGTAAGAACAGTCAGACTGCTCATCTTTGGTGGTGTTTTCTTTTTATTAAAAACAAATAAATCTTTTTTTAAAATTTTGTGAATGTCCCCTTCCAGAATGCCAGTTGCTCACAGCAAATTTCAGTAAATGTGCTTCTGAATCAATTTCAGGACCCTGTTCTGAAAAGAGAGAATAAAAGTTTGTGCTGTCTCCCTATTCAGGAGTTACCTGGTGTCTGATAGTGGCTGTGAGTGGTCAATGGGTGGATCAATGGACAAATGAAAAAATATTTATGGTCAAGTCTGGTTGTGTTCCTTGGTTTTGGCAGCCCACTGTGGTTGTGAACCCTGCTCCAGAGCATTGCTCTTGGTGAAAGGGGTGTGAGAAGCAGAGTTTCTTCATGCATCCATGGAAAAAGTGAAGGGAGTATGTATGGCTTGTGACTATGAAGAAAGATGACAGAAAACAGAAAAGGATAGAAAACAGAAGAATGAGGTGGGGGGAAAAAGGAAGATGGACTTAGATATATGAATCCCTAAGAAAACCTTCACTGTCCAGGCTCATGTTAAAATTGCCTCTTATTAATATCTCCTGAATATTCAGAAAGTTACACTTCTAGAAACAACCAACTGCTATGTTTTGTTCTGAGTTCTGAACTTTTCATTCTGTATCCATGCTTTCCTACTGTACATTTAATCTTATATGTATATGTGACAGGTTTGAAAGAAAATAGGTCAACAGTACTTAGGATAAGTAGTACTTTAATCAATTTTAACGTAACTTCTGATGGATAGTGACTGAGGATAACATACTGCCTTGACTAATTCCATTTAAAGTAGCAGGGACATAAAAATTTATATTGTTAAAATTGCTTGGGGAACACAAATTATCTGTTTTATATTCCCATAGAAGCTATAATATTCAACAGAATACTGTGAAGGACATGCAATAATTTTAGTATCTGAGTGTTATTGATATACAATATACATGTAAATTCACCCTCTTTCAGTTCTGTTTGGAGGGATCATTAATGTGTAATGGAGCTGATGATACAATAGACCTTAGTGATAGCTTGTAACTGGACTTTTACTCCTTTTATCCTCAATAGATTTTTACTTAAAAGAGATATCTGCTCACCTACAACTTTCAAAAGGACATATGTGTTTGAGGACAATGAATGCAAAGTGCAGTTGTTGGAGACTCAATATTTAAAAAATTTAGAATTAGTATCATTATACTGTTTGACAAACAGAAAATGCACTCTACTTTTTAATGCAGATCATCTCAAGAAAGACACAAGAAGTAAAAATTACCTGGATTTTTTTGGCAGAAGTGTTAACATCCCTATAAGGATATTAGAACCAAATTTCTAGCTCACATCTCTTAGAGTAGCTCCACTGATGTCTACAGAACTATGTAATTTTATATAGGCTTGAATCATAGCATTATGGAATGGTTTGAGGTGGAAGGGTCCTTAAGGATCACCTGGTTCCAATCCCTTTGCCATGGACAACAGTGCCATTCCCTAGACCAGATTGCTCAGGCCCCTATCCAGCCTGGCCTTCAACACTTCCAAGGATGGAGCATCCACAACCTTTCTGGGTCACCTCTTGAAGGACTGACACAAAGGAAATGATGTCTTGACTATATATTTATATATAGTCAAGGAATATTATATAATAAAAGGTCTTAGGACCTTTCTTTGAGGAGTGAAACTAGTGGAAAAAGTAAGTCTCATTTTCAAGATGATGGAAAGGTATGAATAGTACCAAGCAATCAACAGAAAATAATGGACATGCAGACACTGGAAGAAAAGCACAGGTGCAATTCTGGGAGTCCACAGAAGCAGAGGAAAATCATGTTAGAATACAGATGAACTTTTAGCCCTCTGCATGGTGTAAAATAATTCACAATCTTGTACTTAAGTAACACAGTCTTGTAATATTTGGATGAATCTATAGTAGCTAACAAAATGTATGAAGTCTTACCTATTGATCCAGTGGTGACGTACCAGGTAATTCTTAAAAGAAGTGATAAACAGGAAACCTGACTCAAGCAGTGACCTCAAACTATAGTGGAGAAAAGAAAGACCTTTGGGAAAGGGAGTTAGACAGAGCTCCTGTGAGATGTGGCAGGGGAAGGTCTCCTTTCCCTAACTTAAAATTCATTCCAGGTACTACTTCCAGGGACTGGTTGCTTAAAGGGCTTTCCCTGTCCTCTTTTGGTGTGCCCTCAGAGGGATGCATGAATTGAGTGTCCCTCAGGCCACTCTGTCAGCAGCTCTAGCAGAGAGCTGTTGGATTTTCCTTGTCTATTCCAGAAGCCACCCAAAGACATTCTGAATTGTTAGTTCAGTGTGGGATAGGAGGCAAAAGGAAGGTGAACTAGTACATACAGCACAGGAGATCTACATACTTCCATAAAACTTATACCTTTATTTAATGGGTTCTTAAGTGAGTTCCTTGATGTCATATCACCATAAAGCTGCCTGTCATCCATTTCAGTCAAGCTGGAGCAGACCTGCTTCTCTCTTAGGATCAGGACACCTTAGGAAAGCAGGTAATTCCAGAGTTGCTATTGCATATCCCTCCTGAAGCAGTAGAGCCCCACTGGACTAAGTGCAACTGCAGAGACTTGCAGGACTCAGAGGTGTAGCAGACGTGATAAGGAGGGCATGGAGGAACAGGGTTTGCAGATGGTGGCAAAGAGGTGGGACTCCAGTGGAAACTGCTGACTTTCTTCCATTTTTTTCATTGTAAACACAGATTTGGCCTAGACCAATCCTTCTGATTTGACAAATACTTTCCAAAATCATAGAAAAAGATGTTCTTTGCTGTGATGTGGTCACAGTTCTCAACACTCCCCAAGTCTGCACTGCAGGCAGAAGTGTGTGGGACAGGACTCTACACAGAACACAACACTGACACAGCATTGGAGGCCCAGTCTGTCCTTGCACAAATCATTTAGGATAACAACTTCAGTGCCAAATCCTCTGACAGCAACAAAAGAGGCTTTTGCCATTCATTCACAGGCATAAGAGGAGGAGGAAAAACAGAGTTTTCCCTCCAGCATAGGCATCCCTCTAAGTAACTTCTGAAGACTCGGGTAATATAATGCTCTAATGAGATATTTCTAAAGAAATTGTGGTCTTTTTTAAATGAAAAAACCATTTCATTTGCAGGTGAGGATGGCTGCTGCAGGATGGAAATTCTGTGACATTTTGTTGTGATACTTTCCTCACTCTCTGTTCCAAATAAGATATATGGTACAGTGAGGCATAAAATTGTATGCAAATTTTAAAACTCTTCACCCAGCTTTCTTTCAGCTGACTTTTTACAATATTTAGCAATGATAATTGTGTTCCTCCTTGTGCATAAGAATGATGTCTCACTTTTCAAATTAAAAGATGGAACTTTATGAGGCAGAGGTTGAATCATGATGTCTTAAAAGAGAGTGATTCTGTAAAACTCACCTAATAGTCTAAAATTTGTGATCAGGATTGGTTTCACAGAGCTTTTTAAATACCCATAAATAGTGATAAAATGTGTAGAAGTGCCCTACTGTAATTTCTGGCTTGTGTTCCTGTTAATAGATAGCTCTTCACAGCAACCTTCCAGAAGCAAACTCTTTTTCTGTGCTTGGCTATCTTTCACTGACTCAATGCAATGGTTCATGTGCTTACAGTCAGACAGGTGCTTAAGCACTTCACTTAATCAGTGCCTCAGGCAATGAGGATGAAGAGAAATCAACTGCCCCAGAGGGACCACTCTGTTTTCTATGACAAAGGTAGAAATTTTCACTTAGACTGATGAGGAAAAAAACCCAAAAAACCAAAAAACCGCGACAACATAAATCCCAACGTGGAGAACACTATAATCAGAATATCTTAAGAAACTTTCCCTTTTTTGGCCTTGAAATGGCTATAAAAGGGTCATGGAAGGATCTTGCACATACTGGCAATGGGGATGAACTACAAGGGATGTCCATCCAGGTGCAGCACTGGCACAGGACATCTCTGATGGGAATACAGAAGCCTCATGCAGTGTCCAGGAGAACCTGTGTCTCCTCTGCCCTCCTTCCCTTCAGCTGGACTTTGAGACTTTAAACTATTAGTTTATAATATGTGGAGCTCTTATAAATTGACTTCTCGCCCCTCATTTCCATTTGTCAGGAAGGGACTGGTCTTTGACTTTATCTCTCTTTGAAGTTTCCCTGCAAGAGCATAAGTGGATTGGGATGCATACCATCAATGGCTTATCTGAGGTGTGGTCCAGAGACAGCTCTAGGAAGAGTCTGTACACAGCAGCGTCCAGATAAGGTCCCTACCCAGCAATGATGCTTTCCTTCACAGCACCACCCATATCTCCTGTTCTAGAATGATCCCAGCAACAAGAAAATTGCTGTTTTTTTTCATCCCATTTAAATCCCAGAAGTAGGATTTATCACTAAATTCAGCCCACAGAACCTCACACATCACTAATTCCCTGTGTATTACCAGCCAGTGCAAAGCCATGTTAGGTGTTTTTCAACTAATCTGTACAATCATTTCATCATGTTTTCCATGTAAGGATAGTGATGAGTGTGCATGATGGTCTGGAAATTGTAAAGCTCTGGGAAACGTAGGCATTACTGATGCACAGGTAAGATGTATGGACAGATAAAAGCTACTTTGTTATCAAGATGTCCCTTTTAAAATGTTTTTGCTAGATTAAGCTAGGCCCACCTAGAAATCTGCTGCTAAAATAACATTGCAAAAATGAATGAATGTTTGTAGTATTGACTTGCAGTGACAACTGTCTTAGAGCTCAACTAATATAGTTAATAAGAACGTGATGAATTAATCCATTTTAATTCACTGGTATTATCTCAAAGATAACTGACTCCATTGATCCATCAGAATTTTTTCATTGTCAGAGAACCATGTCTTTACAGCAAGTATTTTTAAAATAAAATGAGGGATAACTTTGGGGTACTTTTTTATACATAACTATTTCTTTAGAAATAGTTCTTTGTCTTCTGAAAAAACCTCATTTATAAACTATTCAAAGTAACAGTTGAAAATATATGAATTTATATTTTTGTACTTTATTAACTTATGAAATGGAGGGGTTTTTTTTTGTGTAAATGATAGTTTTGGCAAAGTGCAGTGATACTGTATGTGTCCCACCACCCCATCCTCACCCCTATGCTGGTCTCCAGACTTTGAGGCTGTTTTAGTTTAAGGTAAGCTAAGAACCTTTTCCCATTGATCTTTTTATTTCACATCCACAAAAGAAAATGCTAAGACGTTGCTACTGATTTTTTCCCCCCAATATGTGGTCATTATAAGCAAAAAAGAAGCTCACACTTCTACTTTTTAATTGGGCATTTAGCAGGACAATGTTTGAAAGCAATTAATGGGAAAAACATTTTTGTCCTGTTTTATCAATTGGTCTCCAAGAAAAATGCTGTCCAAAGTAACTATTATGTGCAAGCCAGGAAACTGTTGTCCTTTTCAGTTTTTCCCATGTCACAATTTATTCATTTAATTCAGTTCCTCAAAATTACTGCAGTGCCAATTATCTCTCTCTGTGTAGAAAATGAGGTTGGCCTACTTCAGCTCCCTTCATTTTGTGCCTGTTTTCGGCTATTCTTCAATGAGTGAGTAATGTGAAAAAAGGGAGGATCTTCAAAAATATGTGAAGTGTCTAGAGTGGCTTTTTGGTACCTGTGAAGAGGCCCCTTGAAGAAGCTTAAAGGACAATGGAATATTGCGGCTAGCAGTGGTTTATTTTGTCCACATGACTCATTTCACACGCACCCAGGCAACTGATGAATGGAGGATTAACACAAGTTTTCACCTTATTGAAATGAGTGATTCAAAGCAAACAAATAGGACTAACTAGTTTGGAATATGAAATTAAAGTTTCTCTGAGTCCTTTTGTTATGCATCACTTTCAAACTTAATTAGAAATATGATGGCTTTGGAATTACTTTTAGCTAACTTCGTTAAATAACAGTAGTTTGATGTTTGTTATTGTCACACAGTCCACTTCTCTGAAATCTAAAGACTCCCAGGGACTGTTCAAATGCATTATCAAAAAGTTTTAAAACAAAATGAAAAAATACCACATATATACACATATATTCCCTCTTTTTGAGGGACGTGTTTATTGACACAACAAAAGAGCATTAGATGCATTTTTTTATTGTTAGTTGCATTACATATATATCTATAAATATTTGTGGATGAGTAGGTGGCACTATAGAAAAAGTGCTTTAGATGCTATCTTCATGGTAACTTACACAACCCATTCAAGTCCTTCAGCTTTGTAATTACATTTGAACCAGGACTGGGTTACCCATGCACACCATTCAGCCCTAAGTGACATTATATGGTTGCTAAGTTGCAACACCCTGCAGTCACACAAGCCATAAGCTTCCAGTTTACAACTTCCCCTTGAGGAAGGATAATTTAACAACTTTACATGGTGCAATGTCCAGGGCATGCTTGTACTCTCAAACTGCAATGTCTCCTTTCTACTTCTTCTAAGGATCCAACAAATTGATATTAACACCCTTTCTGTGGAGCAGGTAGGCAAACACACCTTGCTGGCTATGCAGTCAATGGGTCATGTGCCCTTTTCCCATTTTTTTTTTTTTTTAATTGTAATAATGCTCTCCAGTGCCTCTCTATAGTGGAAGATCCCTGGTGCTGGGTTGGCTTTTGTGGAACAGCTCCATTAAACCCTACACACAGTTACAGCTTCAGGATGCAGCTGGATCACAAATTTTGTCATTATTCTCCAAGGCTGTGAGCATGACACTCTCTAAGGAACTTCTGCAGGAGTGTATTGAATTAAATGCAAGAATTCTGGTTTAGTGAGTGGCAGTACAGGGGGATAAAAGAGCTCATTGCACCATCTACCTAATGTCTAATCCTTTTTGAAGTTTGTACAAGTGTAAGGGAGAGAGGGAACAGAGGCCTAATTTGTTTTCATTTCCCACACATTCAGCACCACAATGGGATAGGTCTAGAGAAATCCATTTTTGTCATGGCATTGTCTTGGATGCAGAAGGATGGCAGGGATGTGATTCAGCATGGAGAGGTACTGTGATCATGAGGTGGCCAAAATAAGTTGGGATGTGGGATGACCTTTAAGCATTTCCATGGAGAATAGCAAACAATGGCCATATTCTGATTTGCATCCAAAGTTTTGTTGCTTGTTTGTGTGGGGGGTTTGGTTTTGGTTGGCATCTGCTCATTGCTCAACAAGACAGGCAGGAGCTTTGACAAATACAGCTGCCAAAGTTTAATGAGTGTCCATTGAACATATTCAGTCTTTAATTTTTCCTTGTCCAGAGTCTTTTACAGTCATTGATTGGAACATTTTCACAAATGTACAAGACTTTCCCATAAATCAATCCTTTTTTGACAAATTTAAAAGCCTCAGTAGAGGCATGGAAATGTGAAATCTTCTCAGAAAAATGTACAGATATTTTCTTTTTAAAGGAAAAACATAATGTATACACTTTTCTTCTCTCAATCTTAAAAAGCAATGACATGTTTGTTGTTGCTGTTCAGACTGATTTCAGTCAGAGTCAGGCTTTTGATGTGGAAAACCTTTTAACATCTCATTGTAGTGAGTGACTGAGTTTGGGTTCTGTACAGAAGTGTGGAAAACTTTTAGCAAATATAGTTTAAATTTCCCAACAGGCAGAATTCTATGTTTCTGGGCAATTTCAACACTTTTAATTTTCCTTTGGTTAAAAGATTTTAAAAATTGTTTTTGTTGAGGGGCCCCATATACATATTTGAAATATTTAATGGAAAATAATTCCATAAACTTGCTTCAGTTGGAAGAATGAATATATTTTATATTTTTGACCATGTAAGAGATTTGCACATTTAAAATCTGATAACTGTATATACATTGCAATGAATAGTATTTCAAGGTAATGCCAAAGCAAGATAAGAATGAAAATAATTTTTCTCTCATCAAGATAAAAAAGTCAGATTAGTCCTTGTGAAACTTTTTATTTTAGAATTATTGCCCACACCATTTGTCTCTCAAAGGAAAAATGTAATTCCTTCTGAGAAAAATTTATATTTTGATGAGGGATTTCATCTAATTCATAAATGAATGGTTGTAAATCCCATTGAACCCATAGCCAGTGAATATTTCAGTGTTCCACAGAGAGTTTTCCAAAAGGGTGGCTAGAGAAAATCCTGCCCTAGAATGCTTTCTGCCTCAGAGGATAAATGGAAGAGGAGCATTCACATGGAAGTGAAGGTAGAAGTAACTGAAAGCAGAGAAAGATGTTGGACCACAGCCTACACTGAAGCCAAGATTTTCTCACAGTGAAGCAAAAATTGTCAGGCTTTGTTGGGTGAATCCTAAACATTTCCATGCTGTAACAATATCTTATCCAGTCAAGATTTTGATATGAAAAGTCAGTGGTTTTGTTTTTAATTAAATCTTGGACTGGAAAAGTTCTGTGAACCATTGGTCTTGCACTTAAATCATGATGGACGTGACAAAGGAAACACTACCTGCACTAGGAAGAAATGCTGCTACTGTTCAACAACAGAGACTTGTTTCTAACATGACAAATACAAGGAAAGGTTCCCATATTCAATCTTGTTGGAACTGTCCCACCTGAAGATGATCATCATGTGAATGCAATGTGATAACTGCATACCCATGTGTAGTAATGCACTTCCCATACTTGGGAAGGTGTTTCTATATAAGGAAAAAGCTTCAGTTTACTCCTTTACTTATTAGGAAATTCATCTGGAAGGTTCTGTACATATCCCTCTGTAATTGGCTGAGTGACAAGAGAGAAACTCCTGTTGGACCTTGAATCTGTCCATCAAATCCTGTAAAGTTTCCATTGGAAGTTTTCAAATAGAACCATCCTTGAACATTGGGTAGAAAAAGGGACAGAATAATAGAACCAATGGCATTTTCTAGGTGTTATAGCAGGTGTGAGATTTCCTCACAATGTGCACGGCTTATATGTTTTGTTTCTGTATTATTTTCGTTCATTTATTAAACCCTTTCGATTTACAAGACACTCTAGACCATGCTGTGTCTCTCTAAATGTTTATAGCCACAAATCTGAACAGGCTGGACCCTGCAGATCTTATGGTAAGCATCTCCATACCCATGTCAGTGAAATCCATGTGTAAGAAACTCATAGTGTGAGCTTCCTTGTATTTTAACCCTAATAGCAAATATTACTTCACTCCTCCCCGCACACCACAGTAGGCCTTTCCTCCATACTCATTCCATGCAATTCTGAAACCTAAGGACAATGTTTTTTCTATCATTTTCTGAGGTGGAAAGCAGTTTTACTGTTACCTGACCAAGGGGAAATGTGATTTTGTCAAAACATGTAGAAATCTGTCTCATCTGCAGAAGCTCTGAGCTCCCTGCCCAGGTGGGAGAGCTTTGCTGAGGGCAGTTCTAATGTGGGCAGCCCAGCTGCACTCTGGCAGGGCTCTGTGTCCAGACACAGCCTTCAGACTCCAGGCTGAAACCACCTTTTTGGGGCAAGGCATAAGCACTTTTTCAGACAATCCCAACTCATACTGTGGGGTGATATTGTGCTGCTTCTGTGTTTGACTGGGAGTGACCTAGGTGTGTTTTGTAAGAGAATGAAACACAAGAGCGTGGTAGATTTCAAACTTCATGAAATTATGACAGGGACTATGACCTGAGAGACTATCCTGTGTTTTTTTCAGAACTGCCATTGATAGGATTTCATGTGACTTTGGTTGGCATGCATTTCACAGGCCAGTGATGTGGAACTTCCAGCTTATCTTTACTTTGCACACTTACTTTTCTTTTTATACTTTTTTTTTTTCTCTGTCCTTTTGTTTTTAATTTTTCAGCCTTCACAAGGAAAGAGCAAGTCTCATGGTCAGAGGGAAGGTGCTAATTTTAAGGAACAGCACTTCAAGAGAGAAACAGTTCAGAAACACTCAATAAAATCAGTAAAATCGGTGACCAAAATTGTAAATTAAAAAAAAAAAAAAAAAAAAAAAANTCCCCTTTTACCAATGCAAGGGTTTATATTATTAATCCAGCAACCAGAGCAGATAGCTCTGCAGTCTATTCATTAACAGAGGAAAAGAGGATAGAAAAAAATGAAAAGGAAAATTTGTATTATTTTGCACTATAATACACTGATGTGGAAGTGCTGTTAGAAAACTCATCTTTATTAATTCCTCTCCCTTATTCCTTTAACTCAAAAATCCCAGGGAAGTCACCACCCAATCACAGCCATCCTTCTTTGAAACCTTCCCCAAAAGCACACACCAAAACCACTGTCCAATCCAATCCAACCATGCCTGGTTTATTCTCTCCTTCTGTGCCTGTGGATGTTTTCCTGAGTCCTGCTGCCCATCCAGAACTGCTGGAGGTGCTGCTGTGGGCTGTGAGCCAGCTGCTGTATTGCAGACCAGGAATGACAGCTTACCAGGAGGGAGTTAACAGGATTCCTCTCTCTGTAATTTGTAAAGTGCTTTGGGGTTCCACTCGGTGCAGCCTGCTCTCCGAATGTGTTATTGCCACATCTGGAAGGTTACACAGGAGAGCACTGCAGGGTCCCAGTGCCCCTGCTGTTCCTGATGTTTTTTGGGAAAGATGTCTGTGAATGCCTGGCTTTATCTAAGGACTGAAACTGGGAAGAAAAGGGTCATTTGGCTGATGTGAGGGATTTCACCTGTCCCACTGGTGTGAGTGAGGGTGGGAAAGGTTCACACAGGCTGTAGGGCTGCCTATGAATAAAATAAGGAGACATTTGTTTGCATAAGAGGAGAAAGGAGATAGCTCTGGGTTACTGAGGGGAAGCCATGAGTCATTCTGAATCTTCATGGATGCCATCTCTGGCTCTGTTGAGCAGCCCTGATTCGCAATCATCTCCCCCTGCTGCAGTCCCCATCCCTCCCCCAGTCCAAATTGGGAAGGGCTGAGAATTTGTCTCGCTCCAGCCCTCACCAGGGCCACGAGTGTCAGCTGCTCTGTCTGATGACTGGCTCACTGATTATGCACCTATCCAGACACATGGAAACTCCACAGGGAAAAGCTCCCCAATACACACACATTTGTAATCTCTTGTGAATAGAGTCCTAAGTGCCCATTAACTATTGCTCAATTACACGGGAACTCTCCAGAAGTAAATATGGCATGCACATGAATATCAATTAACGCCATTATGATCAGTGTGGTCGTGAGTCAGGAGGGAAATGTGCATAATCTTGACAGAATTGTGAAGACACGCTTCATTTTATTTCTGTGGATTGGAATAGTATGTTAAGCTAATAAAAGCTTTTGCATTTTTAAAAATAGTTTAACAAGCCCAGAATAGATTTGAATCATATCTGCCTCAAATTTCAGTTGTTAAAGTCAGTTTTGAAGACCTTTCTCAATGAACAGAGGGAAAAACCTTTACTACTCTGCATGTAATGTATCCATTTCCCTTGCCTCCTTGAATTGTCACAAAGTATTCACACAGCCCTATCCTACCTGGCAACCCACATGTACCACCAAAAATCCAATACTTGCACCAAAAAAGGTTGACAGCTGTAAGACAAATGCAGAGCACTGGCAAACCATTTCAGCTGAAATGGAGGATCTCATCCTGAATCCTCCTATCCACCTCCTCTTGAATCAGGGGTAAATCCCAGGTTGATGCCAACACTTCTAAGGTAAGTAAAAGGAGTAAAAGAGCTGCATCACATGACAATGAAGGCTTTATAAAGGGATGTCTTTTCTTATCCAGAAATCATAGATTCCTGCCTGGGAATAGAAGGACAAGTGATGTACAAGGTTACCAGGGACAGGCTGATTTCGGAAGCATTTATGAGACTACCCCAACAGCTCAGGCCTCATGCCACCCTGATGGGCACTCCAATGCAGTGCTACAAACTTTCCATACAGTTTTGTTTTGCTGAGCCAAGCTATTATAGCATCCTGTCCCAGGTGCTATTGAATTTTAGAAGTCAGTTGCCTCATAGAGAACCATAAAGACTCCTCAAGACAAAACATGGTGTCCTGTGTGTTGTCTCTCATAGACACTTGTCCAAGAAGCCTGAAAACAGTTTTGGCAACACACAGGTGCTTATTGCTTGAAATGTATTCATCCTGGTTTAAACACATGTTAAAATCTCCATTACTTTGAAATCAACCATGTTGTCTCGTGGGCTGAAGAGCCAGACAGGCTGTATCCTTGGGGGTAAACTGAAGATGGGCAGTGAAGGTCAGGTACTGACCACCCACACTGTTGTTTGATGTCTGGGCACAGCTGGGGTCAGGAGCTCTTGTTGGTGGCTCTGGAGGAGTTTCTGTGGTGATGAGAGTCAGTGTCCACTTTGCTTTATTTACTGAGGTGTAGCCATAACCCATGTCTACAGTCACACACAGAGGAGCAGGGCAGGCATTCAAGCACTCTCCTGCTCTGGTCCATGCTGTTTAATTACTAGCAACTACCCTGGCACATTTTTGCCCCATGCCATCACCAGCATGATGCCCAGACACAATGCAGGCAACAGCACTGGCCAGGAGCACTTCCCTGTGGGTAGGATGGAAAAGAAAAATGTATCCATATAGCTAAAAGCCATGCCTTGCCACTTCCCATGAGGGCAACAAATGGGCCCTGGCTCATTTTATGTACTAGGATGGATGTAGTCATAGAGACTGAAATGGTTTGTACGACCTTTATTCAAATGGAAATTGTATTTTGTGCCATTCTCAGAACAGTCTAAATCTGTGGGATCAGGGTGATCTGACCATTGGAGTCAGAGACGGGCTTCCAACAGTTTTAGAAAAAAAAAACGGGACATTTCTGAGGGGCTTTTTATAATTATTACACTAGAAAAATACTTAAACCTTTTAACATAATTATTTTGATTTTTGTCTTGTTGAGGGAACAGCTGGAAGATTTTGGAGCTGTGGGTACATTTAGAATATCTAATGCATATGATTCATATGTATCTACAGGGAAAAAGAAAGCTCTATAGTTCAGCAAATACAGTAAAAAAAGGAAACATGAGTAAGTAAATATTATGAAGACTGAACAAATGTCAGCTGGCCAAAAGGATGAAAGTATGGCTGTATGAGATAGAATACTGAGGAACAATGATTTCAGCCCAAACCTCAGTCAGTGTTTGCAGAATTTAATTTTTGTGTAAAAAGTTCTAGAGTGGGACTCATCCATTGGTATTCACTGTGAGGCAATGTGCTCTCTGTCCATTATTGGGGCTGTATGCCACAGACAGCAGTGTGCCAAGTACAAAGTCTTCAGCACAGAATTTTCAGGATAAGTATTAACCAAAGACATTGCTCTGATTTCTTTGCTGGACTGGGGCCTCATTGTCTAAAAGTCAAAACCTCTTGGTAGAAGTTTTAAACAAATTTGCATAGCCCTGTTCTGTAAGTGCCCAGTGGAAATACGGGGGTCTGCCATTAGTTGTCAACTCAGTCAGGGATGAACCTGAGATACTGAAAACATCTTGTAAGACAGTGCAGAGCCTTGGCTGTCACTGATTTTACCTGGCTTTGGGGATAAAACCCTTCAAACCTTTACCCTCATTTACCTGGTCAATAAAGCATTCATAACATCCCTCTTGCAGGAATGGGTTAAATTTAATTAGTTAATATTGAAAAGCACTCTGGAGATGAAAAGTGCTTGCTTTGTAAGTGCTGACCATTAGCCATTATTAGGCCCTCTTTAGTTTTTCATACATTAGCCCAACTAACAGGCAACTCAAAAACTTTTTCATTATATGCAGGGCAATTTAAACCAGCAGATTTAAAGCACATTTAACAAGTCAGATTGGTATATTTTTAATGGCCCATAGCAAGTTTGTGGCAAAGGGGGCAGAAAGTTAATTTCTGTCACTGCATCTTTGAATTAATAGGACGTAATTTGTAGTGAGGTACAAAGTTTCCAAAGGAAATCTTTGTGTTGGCAAGGCTGGTTAAATAAAGCATCCTACAGGACTAGGTAATAAATAAAACCCCTGCCTTTACAAGGCTTTGTCATTGTCTGGAAAGTGGAGAGAGAGAGACTAAAATAATTAAAGGTGCTTATTCTAGTGTAGTAGCTCAGTAAATGAAGTATGCTTGGATTTTCCCTTCGCAGGAGCTAAATCTGTGACCTTCTGTACCAGAGGAAAGAGTCCTTTGTGTTCTGAGCTCTAATAGCCTTACCATGGTTTCATTTCTACCAGGGTCCAGAAAACACATTTATTTTCATTTCCTTAATTTTTCCTCTCAGCTATGAGAGGTTCGTTCAGACTTTAAGGAAAGTGCAGATTGCTTTTGTTTTTTTTTTTCCCCTTGATGGGCTCTGTGCCTCTGTCTTTGGTTTATCTCCTGTGCTCCCGAATGTTTCTTTTACCTTGTGGAATACTGTTAGAAGTCTCTGTACAAAGGCAAAAGCTGTGGTTGCTATAGCAATAACCAATCTGATGAAGCTGTGACCTAAATCATGACTGAGAAAAATAGTACCTTTTCTATATCATTGCCGTTACTGCTTCCTTGGATTATGCTACTGTTTTTTGCAGGATTTATTACCTAAAGTGAACTCTTTGACTCCAGGACACAAGAAAAAGTAAAGTGAAATTTCTGTAACTATAGAGTTAGGCAGGGATATGAACAACTTATATCTGCTGAAATTTATGGGTGAAAAGGTGTTCTGCTCTTAGTAGCACACATGTAGCTAAACCTTCGTGCAGCACAATCTGTTTCTTGGAAATCTAGGGAATTTTGATGGCTGAAAGATACTTAAATCAACATAATGTACAGCTCAGATTTATTGAGCATTGCAGAACCAAGAACTTAATCAGTTTCCTGAAGTCTTTGCTACTGCCATGAGTGTAGTTACTGAGTAGGAAAGGAGGGCAACATTCTCTAGGAGCATTTGCTTCCTTACTCACTGAAAATTTGGTGAGGGAATTCATGCAGACACCCAAAGACCTTTGCCTAAAATACAAAATTGTTTCCTCTTATTTGGCTGTAACCCTCAATGACTCCTCACTAGTGGGAGCTACAGAGGAGGTAATTTTCTGCACATCCTCTACTTTCACAAGAGACAGGGGATTGTAACATTGAAACTAATATGAAAGGTAGTATGCTGTGGGATTTATGCTATTGTCTTTCAGAAAATTAGGGTTTAAATCTATGCTTATCATCTAGGCTCCCTCTATAGTCAATGGAAGGCAGACACATATATATTTTTTTTCCTCTCCTAAAACAAGCATACATGATAGATTGAGCAAAAATTTAGAAGACCATTTCTGTCTTTCTGTGGACTACAGAGGGAGCATGGACAGCTTGCTTAGAGCAAACACCTGAATTTTAGATGGCTGTACTTACGTGAGCTGAACTCCATTAAGCAGCAAATCAGTCTGGATAACCATTGCTGTTAAAACAAGGTGATGGAAGTGAAGTGGTCAGATTTTCAGCTTTAACAGCAGTTTGTTGCCCTGAGCTCTGTCAGAATTGACAATAAGAAATGACTGAGCTGCAGCAAGGTATGAGGAAAGGCAATATCGAAATTACTTGTATTGGAGAGGATGGGGAGTGGGAAGCTGGCAGAACTAACTAAATTAGCTTCACTGGAATAGCAGAAGCAGGTTGGCAATTGTGACTGCATTTGCCTGACAAATGGCAAAGAGGTACTTGTGCTGTTATTACCCTCCCTGCCAGTCCCTCACCCCTCCTTCTGCTATAAGCCCAAGAGGATAAACCCTGAGGATCAAGAGACAATCAAATGTGTTTGATGATGCTCTTTGGGAAATCAAAGTTGCTGGCTTTGCTGTCAGAGATTTGGGCTGGAGATGCACAAACAGTGAAGAAGCCTGGCTGCTGAACTATTTGGAGAGATCTAAAATTACCCATTTCTTATGGCCACCTGGTCTCTTCAACATCTGCTGCATTCTTAGCTCAGAGGCTGCCTGCTCTCTGAAATCACACCACACATGACATAATGTGTCAGAAGTAGTGTGACACAGAAGTGACATTTAAAGGGACACAAACCAGGCCATCAGCTCTTCTAAAATGCATGCGCTAGAGCTTTCACACTTTCAGTTGGTTGCAAAATACAAATTTTACCATTTGTTATCATTTTCAATTGTCTTGGGGTAGATAACCATGCACAAACCTTTGTTTCACAAGTGGACACATAAAAACAAGAGTTACTTGTAGTGCAAAGATTTAGAAATACCTTTAGTTTTGCAAAAGCTGTTTCACACCCTCAGCACTCATGTCTGATGGATGATGGTGCATTTATGAACTGGAAATTATGTGGCTATTGGCCAATATGCAATATGATAAAATACTAAAGCGCAGAGACTTAATATTTCACAGCTAAGGAAGCTGAGAACAGACTCTTGCTGGAAATAGCACCCACATCCAGCCCTAGCTGAGAATGATAATCCAAGTGACAGAAGAGTAAAGGTCGGGGGGTGGAGCACCATTAGGTTGGACTGCAGGACTGATAATAACCATATCCTGGGCTGCATCAGCAGCAGTGTGGGCAGCAGGGCAAGGGAGGAGTTCTGTCCCACTGCTCCTCTCTGCTGAGACCCCACCTGCACTGCTGCATCCACCTCTGGGATCCTCAGCACAGGAAAAATATGGACCTGCTGGAGAGAATCCAAAGTATGGCCATCAAGACAATCAGAGGGATGGAGTACTTCTACAAGGAAAGGTTAAAATAATTGGGATTGTTCAGCCTGGAAAAAAGGCAGCTTCAGGGTGACCCAATGGTGGTCTTCCAGTACCTGAAAAGTGAGACTGCAAGAAAGATGGTGAGAGACTCCTTACAAGGGCCTGGAGTGATAGGACAAGAGGGAATGGCTTCAAACTGAAATAGAGTGGAATTAGATTAGGTGCTAGGAAGATATTCTTTACTGTGAACATGGTGAAACACTGGAACAGGTTGCCCAGGGAAGTTGTAGGTATTCTTAGGAGTATGTTTTGTAATAGCTGGATCTGTTTGACAAATTCATGTGTTTCTGAGATGAGGGCTTTTCTGGTTGTAGACAGCTTCTATCTGAGACCCATCTCAGTTAAATCAGCTAATGTGTAGCCATTTCAAACCACCAGCTGACCTTCTCTTTGCTTCCATTTTCTGTTGTTTTTTTCCCCCTTGTGAAGACAGACTTTTAAAAGCATTTTGTAGTATTTTAAAGTGTTAAATGTTTGAAAAGTATTGGGGTAGGAACCCCAAAGTCCATTTTGATGGCTTTTGGAGGGAGCCTGAGGTTACAAGTCCTCACACATTTCCTAATCCACCAGCTTTGTTCTGTTGTATTCGTATTCTCCCTAGAGCAGAGAAAATAGGTGCATAAATTCACCTGGTCTTGAGTTCACCAACCCCTTTGGGGATTCTTAATAGTCCAATGTTCATATGCATGAATATAGAACAAGATGTCTTCCTCCAAGAGCAGGGGCTTTCCATTTTTACCCATTATCTGTTAGAAACTGAATTTCCTTCACTGCTCAACCTCTTTCTTTATATTGTGGCTGCAATATGCCATTTCAGAAGTGCCATCACCTTTATCTTTTTACATTCTGATGTAGTCTGTAATCAACACTAGCTTCAGCGACTCTCATTACTAGCTCTTGAAGTGATTCTTCAGACTCAGCAAGAACAACATCATCATCAGATTACAGCATCTGCTTCCTCCAATTTCAGCCTTGCCACCGTAGCCAACAACAACGATGCACATTTGCATTTCAGTGCACAGACAGAGCTGATGCTGAGCCACTGCATCCTGATGGACTTTCCTCCTGCCCATCAACTACTGTGCAATGTCCTTTGTTGGATCTTTCTTTTCACTTGTGCCTGGTCACATACAGCACAATAAATTATATAAATCTCTGTGAAAGCCCCCACAGATAATGAGAGCTGCATGTAGCATTCAACTGCTTCTTTCTGTTCTACAACACAGGTCTTTTCTGCACCAGTTTTTAACAAGATTTTTTTCCCACTAGCATTATTCTAAAAGCTGATTTAAATAATTTTCAGTAGTAAACTAGCCTCTGTTTCACCCTTTCTGCGCTCGATTTTGCTTTCATATTTTTCAGCCCCTTTCTCCAAATACTAAGCTCATTTTTTTCTCCATGTGTTTGAATAGCAAGTAGAATTATTTGGTAATGTGCACATCCTCTCAGACTCCCCTTCTCTGAGCACAGAATGAGTTTAGTGTCTCTCATTAAGTCCCTTAGCCGCTGCCCTGTTTTTTCACAGAAGTTTGCAGATCTTATGGGAAATCTTGATACCAATCTAGCATTAGAGTGTTCTCTTCAGGTGCACAAAGCAGGCAGGCATGAGAATATTTGAAGCATGTAATAATGACTGAGTTAAGGACCTCTCTGTCTTCCTGAAAGAATAATTCAGATAAAAGGTAAGAGGTTCTGATGCTGAAATCATAATCTGATACATGTGGAGGCATAATCTGGTCTTTTTGTTTATTTGTTTGATAGCAACACATGCACTGATTTAATTTCCTTTATCTCTGCAGTACTAAACAGGAGAGAACCTTAATAAAATGGTGAAGAGGATTTACAAGCCTTGCATGTAGGGTCCAGCACGGAGCCTGAGGGTGGTGGCACTCTCAGAGTGTGCATTCCAGCTTTGCTGTGCCTTGGAGGGGCAGCTGTTCCTCCTACAGCTCACCTGAGTTCCACAGGTGGTTATCCACATCCCTACTGTGTCACTCTCTGGCAGAGGCTTGTGGATTTAATGCTGATAGGCAGGAGGGTTGCCTAGTCTTCAGCAAATGAGCTGAAATTCCCTTCTGTGTGTGGAGAGCCTAGGAAAAAATTCCTGCCCAGCTACACTAAAACATTTAAAAGCCAAGTTTGAGAGCCTCGGTGCTCCTTCAGGAATAGACATCCTCTGTGTGACTTCTGGGAGGGAGACAAAGCACTTCAACGCTCAGCAAGTTAAAAACTCAGGGAAATGTGGAATATTGGTTCCTAATTTTGAGGTTTATAACCAAGCAGGACAGAATTTTTATTAATTTTTGTAAACACAGCTTTAGTCTTGCCCCAAGGCTGCCAATGGAATCACTACAAGACTTTGAGTTCCAGCTAATGTCACAGAAAATTTCTTGCTGCAGATATCAAATTATTAGGTCCTTTGACTTCTCATGTGGGGAGCCCACTGGGAACACCAGGTACCACTTCTCATGCAGTGCAGGTTGTTGACTTTTGACAGGGTCCATTTTCAATTTTTTTTTATTCTTTTCAAACCACTTCATTTCCTACTGAAACACTGAAAAATTCAAACCTCACGAAACATTTCCATTAGTTTACCTGTGTTTGGCCACTTTTTCTTTTTTTCCAGAGGTTGCAATATTGACAACTTCCATTATAGTGAAATTCCGTCATAGCAGTTGAGGTCTTGTGAAACCACAGCGCTAAATTAAAGCAAAATTTTATGATTAGACAATAAATGTTGTTGTTTTTTACTTATTCACATGCCCAGCTAAATTACAAGCAAAGTTAAGCCACCCTGCAACTTGACTCCGAGGGAAAAAAAGGAAAATTTCAGAATACAAGTAGTAAGCTCTAGCTTTTTACCTTTCTTATCATGTTTGTATTAAAGACTGATAATTTTTCCAAGTGCAGCCCTGGTTCATTCCCAGCAGTAAAGTATGCTAAAGGCATATTAGTACAAGTGTTAATAAAGTATTAATAAATCCTCACTACGTGGGTGTAGTATTGCAGGGAAGGCATTGACAGAGAGTGTTAGGTCACTCACAAGGGCTGGCTGGGATCCAGGTGCTCACCTGTCATCTCTGGGTGACAGCTAAGGAATAGGTACCAAACTTTAACATTTTTAGCATACTTCTTAACATGAGAATCAATTCTTCACACATATTCCAAATATCCTTCTCAGCTAAACATCACTTTATGTTGCAATATTTGTAAGAAGATAATTTAGTCATCCAAAAGAAAAAAAAAGTCTAAATAAATGAACAAACAAACAAAAAAACCCAAATAAATAAAAAACAAAAAAAGTCCACATAAAAGCAGGAAGACAAAATAATACAGGGAGGTGAGGGAATGAAGGAATTTACATATGCAGCAATGCGTAGAACAGACTGATTACAAGGTGAGGATACCTGAGGTTCTTAGCCTTCACTTTATTTTCTGATATTCTGTTAGTTTAAGATGCATACCTGAATGCAATATCCAAAATATCTCCACCTTCCGCTTGCTGCATTTGTCATTAAAAAAAAAAAAAAAAAAAAAAAAAAAAAAAAAAAAAAAAAAAAAAAAAAAAAAAAAAAAAAAAAAAAAAAAATTAAAGAGCTGTTTGCAGTATTTCTGGACTAATTCAAGTAGTTCCTGGATATTTGAGTGAGTCAAGAAACCTGAAAGAAAATATGAATATCTCTTGTTTACCCAATATCTGGCTTATTAGAAAATGACCTTGGAGTTTGCTGCAAAGCTTTACTCTTTTCTAGTCAGTCTTACGGGGTATGTTACCATCCCAGGGCTAGAATCACTGTTACTGGAGGCTAAATTCCTGAAAAATATTGCAGCCACACTGACAGAAGAACATAATGTGAGCAAATTCAGAAAAAACCAAACCTGTCCACAACAACACAGGGTCACAAAGAAAGGTGGGTTCTTTGTGTTGGGTTAATAGCAGCAAATCTTTGGAAAACTCTTGGTCCATGCTCAGGACCTCAGACTTTGTCTCTGAAATATTCTGACCTTGCTTTTCCAGGGCCTGCCTCTAGGTTCACCCCACTGCAGTGAATTGGTTTATACTGGGACAGGACTAAAAAGTAAAATAACCAGTTTTTATAGACAGTTGCAACTAAAGAATGGGGTGTCATGTAAAGAAAGAACTTTCATGGTCTTAAAGCTAAATGTAAAATGTAAACTGGATGAATTAAAAATTCCTTTGATTTAGAGCTCAACAAGAACTGTGTGGATATGAAAATTTTAATTGCCAGAATTAAATATATTGACACAGAGTTGGGCAGAAAGTGTAAAAATTGAAGTTTGTATATCATTATGCTCAACAGAGTTGCCATTAAGGGCAGGGTGCATAGAAGTGTGCAAAAGCAATTAAACACCAGGTTGTCAGTAGGCAGAGAATTAGAGAATTCTTCACATGACAGGGACAAGAAGAAGAGGTCATTAAGGCACATGCTATTTATTTTAATATTATCCATGATCTGTATTGTACTCAAATTATAAATAGGCTAAGTGTGAGTGACCCAGAACAGTTTGGCTTCTGTCCTAGCTGGATTTAATCGCAGTTCACTTTGTCCTCCTTCCTACTCATTTTCTGCCTTCAGCACAGCACTGCCAACATCTGAGATTTCTTTCTCTCCTGAGGCTTGCATCAAACCTTTTGTTTCAATATTTAGCATTAGCTCTTGGAGTCGTGTGTGATTCATGACATGTGAGGTTTGGGGGGTGTTTAAGTAGCACCTTGTTTTGCCAAAAGATGCTCCCAGCAGTATTTCATGCCAGGAGGTATATATAGAATTGTACTGGTACAACTGTCCTGGGACAGTGACTCCATTACAATATGGTGTTTGGGCTACTTTTTGGAGGTGAGTTAAATTATAACTTTTCCTAAGCTAGGTCCCAGTGTGAGTGACCAGCTGGAGGAAAGATTTATACTGATCTAACAATATCTTTCTAAATTTACATGTTAGAATATGACAAAAAAAAAAATAATCCCATGTAGGCAAGACCTACATTTTTGTTCGTTAGGGCTGTGGAGAAAACATGACTCAAGTGAATTGCAAAGGCTTAGATACCAGAAGGCAAATAAAAATAAACTCAGTTATTATGATTTTTTTTCCAGTTTCATTATTTTTGTGCCAACCTCGAGGTTTTAGGGGTCTGAACTCTGAAATCCTGAACCTTCAGGGACAGCAGAAATATTGACTATAATTGGATTGTATAATCTCTGGGACAGGGACTGCCTGCTCCTGTGTTTAGACAGAACTCAGCACCAGGGGCTGCTAAGCAGAAACAACTTTCTGGTCCTAGCACAGTGCCAACAAATAATTAATCTCAGTACAAGACACCCATCCCTCCTATAGGTGCACATCAGCTACATGCCCATAATCCCCGCCCATATTCCCTATTTAGACAAAAGTACATCCACAGTTCAGTTCTATTTTGACAGAAGATTTTACCTTGTTTTTTTTATGCCCCTGTGTCACCCTGAACTCTCTGAGGCCAAAGACTGTCTGTACCTTTCTGTGAGCCACGTATGGATGTTTTGACAGGTGTCTTTACATACAGCCTGCTTTGGGCTTACTTAGGAAACTACAAGAGAATATTAATTATGTTAACTCTTCTGCAAGAGGAAAGGCAAAACACCCAAATCTTGCTGCCTGTCTACATGTATTTTTGTTATTTGCTTTGGGATGAATGTTACCCTTGTGCAGATGTTTCACAAAAACCCCTGTACATTCTGAAATCACAGTTATGCAATTAAAGTGTGGCTTTATAGCTGTCTTCAAGGTCCCTTCCAACCCAAACCTTTCAATGATTCCATGATGTTGTGGCTCCGTGTTTCTGTGGTAATGAATTATTGCATTGATTCAATGTAAGTACTTTATCCTTTTTCATGAGATAAAAATCCCCAAAATTAAAGGTAAGACTTTTATTGCAGTTCTCTATCAGCATATAATCAGGTTGTAATTTGATCTAATAACAATATTCCAATCTTTTATTTTTATAATGCACTCTTTACAAATATTAAAAGGTGCAAAGATATCAATTCACGGGTTTTAAGGTATTTTAGGACTGAACCCAGCAATCCAAGTGTGTTTGGGAAAGTTTAAACCCATGTAATTTTGTGCCAGACTGAGTGGGCCTAGCTAGTACAAAGAACATCATGAACTGAATTAAATCTTTGATGAACTCAGCACCTTTATCTCCTCCTGAACTCTCTTGTTTTTCATCCATACTAAGAACCAGCATAACAGTTTGTTTCAACGACCTCATTTTTAAAATAGCCTCTCTATTTTAAAAGTTTATGGAAAAGGAGCAAAACACAGTCCATTAGAGAGCAAATGCAGGCAAAGTCACATGTAGAGGTTTTTCACTTCTACTTTCACAGGGGTTACTAGTAACAGTGCATTTTTTTGCCTAGCAGGATTTAAGAAAAATTTTATGTGTTCTACTTTATAATTGCTGGTTTTATATTGACTGGGGGAGACCATTAGGTTTTGCTGTGGATGATTTCTTCTGCAGTAATAAAAGGTGGTATTAAAATGTCACTGCAGTATTTTCAATGGTTGTTTTCTAGTAAATGGATGATTTGTGGATTTCGCAGTCCTTAGCTTTTAATAATCACTTAGCTCTTCTGTTGATGATCAAGTTAAAATGGCATTTTGACAAATGCCATTTGATAATTCTCCATTATCAACCAACATTTGCCTTCTGTTCACTTTGTGTAATTATCACGATCTCTCAGTCTAGTCTGGGGGCTCTGCAAGGATTACAGCAGAGGACCAAGCTCCTAAGAGACTGGGATATAATTTCTTTCCCTCTTCTGGAGGAACAGCTCTCACAGTTCAGCAGCTCTGGCAGTGCACTTTCCTTGTTTTACCCAAAACAGAGGCTAGACAAAATAAAGAGAGCAAAAGTGGGTATTTATTAAAGGCCTTCAATAGGTACACCTTGGGCAGTCAAAAGCCTCTGAGGGGTTGCACACGAGATGGACACTGGTCACAAGTTTTTCATACAGTTATAAGTTTGGTCCATTTACATATCAAGAGTTAATCCTCCCATTACAGTTTCAGGTAATGAAGTGATTTACTCCAAGTTTCTCCCTACCCCCAATTCACTGTCATGTACATTTCTCAGGGCCTGGGACAGTAAGGTGTCCTTGAGTTTCAGGCCTAGAGAGGAATTTTTTTGTCTGAATAAAATGGGAAAACAGTAGTAGCTGACAGGCTCTGGAGTTTTAGAGTTATACACTAAAGCGGTACAGGATCTGAAAAATATAAAAGCTAAATCCTAAGGCATCAGAATGGTTTAACACACACATCTCAGATGCCTTGTCCCCAGCACTAGGGGACACATCCTGTGCCAGCAGGTGCAGAGGTCTGGCAATGGAAGAGGCTGCATGAACCTCGGTCTGCTCCTTGCGCAGGGCAGCCAGTGAGCCATGATGGTCCACAAACCTGGGGATGCACCTGCTATTTTGACAAGTGGAGGATGTGTGTGTGCACGTGCAACACCAATTATATTATGTTAATCACAGATATCTCACTCTCATTCTAGGAAAGTAGGATGTGCTCCACTTCTGTGAATGCCAACCAAAGGAAGTGGAGCTGAACAAGAGAGTTTGACACACAAATCTGACACTTAGGAATATGTTCAAAGAATAACCACAGAGTTGTGGAGAGCCCAGAAAACCTGATGGGCTGTGGGAAAATTCCTCCTCATGGACATGTTTCTGTGCCCAGAAGGAGCAGTGAGAAGCCCTTGCTGATGCTTATCCTGAGCCACTGAAGATCTGGAGAGATCACTGTCCCAACTGCTGCATGGTGACATGGTTTATCTGTCTGGGGAGCCTGGGCTTTGGTGGCTACCAGCACCTCCAAGAGTGCTCTGATAGCTCTGCTCATGACTAGATGATCATCATCATTGTGTTCTTAATGCCAGCACATGCCCTGAGGCTACGGACCAAGTGCTGGGGTTTGTGTGCCAAAATGAGGAAAGTTAATTCAACACCCTTGATAACAACAATAGTACTTTGTGCTTTTGATCTTCAAAGCACATAACAACATTAGCTAATTAATTAATCCTTACAATACTCCTCTGCTATTATCCCCATTTAGCAGATGGGGAAATTGAGTCAGAGGAGTTAAATGACTTGCCCAGGGCTATGTGGGAGTTGGCATCCAGGCTGTGATGGGGAATTCCTGGCTCCTCCTTTCAAATCTCCAAAACAGCTGTGGCTGCTGTTACAGACCTGGGACTGGCTTAACTACAGAGGCTGGAATGAGCAGCTTGGCAGGAGCACTGTTTCTGAGGTGTCCACCAGACATGGACAAGCCCAAGTGCCACCTTCAGACTTGCACTGTGGTGCTAGTTGGAATTTGTGAATAATTTATTGTGCTCCCCTGCCTACAGAGCTTCTGGAAAGGAGCTGACTCATGTCTGGCCAGCCTGGCCCTGAGAATGCATCTGTCTGTGCAAATACTCATACTCACCCCTCACATGGGGGTGTCCCAAAGATACTGCCTCCAGCAGGGATAGGTAGGGAAATTCTAAGCCTGCTTTTTAGTCAGAAGACAGAGAGATGGAGACAGAGGTGGGGACACCCAAATATAAGACTTTAAATTTTCATTTTACAAATTCCCCATATAAGGAATAACTGAGAGGTTCAGGGATGTGGACAGTGTGCTAAGGGAAATAATGAAAGCTCTGAAGTTTTGCTCACTCAGGTATATCTGTATTCGATAGAGTACCAAGATAATAATTTTTCTACTGCTTAAGGATAGGGTTGCACAAGACCTATTACAAAATCAGGATAATTACTTAATATCAAAGGAACCATCATCCTATTTTGGCTCCAGGTAATCTAGAAAACTAGTCAATTCTACTAGATAACAGTTATGCATTAGTCAAATAAGCCTAGGAAAAGTAACCGTGGTTTAAAAATTACACTGTAATTTGCAGTGCACATTTTGCAAGAGATACAGCACAGTGGCACAAAAATACGCTCTAGAATAAAATAAGGTGAAAAAAATTAATAAGGATAATCTTTTACTTCTACATGACTGTGAGAAATTTGTGAAATTGGGAGAGGATGACATCCCTTGACAGGCTGGTAATGCTTTTCCTAGAGCAGCCCAGAATGCTGGTGATCTTTGTAGCCAGAGTCCATTGCTGGCTCATCTTCAACTTGTTGACCAGAAACCTCAGGGTCTTTTCTGCAATGCTGTTTTTCAGCTGACCATCCCAGGCTGTGCTGGGGCATGGGGCTGTGCCTCCCCAGGGCTGCACTTGGCATTTCCCTTTGTTGGTGTCTCTGAGGTTTCTGTTGGTTTCCATTTCTCCAGCCCCTCCTGGTTCCTCTGAGAGGCAGCACAACCGTGCATTGGCCACTGCTTCCAGTTTGGCACCACCTGCAAACTTGCTGAGTGCATACTCTGGCCATTTGTCCAGGTCATTAGTGGGGATGTTAAGCCCTGTTGGGCCCAGAACCATCTCCTGGGGTGCATATTCAGCAGCTGGTTTCCAGATGAACCTCATACCACTGATGCACCTCTTTGAGTCCAGCAGTTCAGTCTATTTTCAAACCATTGCGTGAGCCTTTTCAGCGTGGGGGGATATCAGGTTCTTTTCAGTGTGCTTTCCCCTTTATACGTTCCTGCTCACCATTCTCTACTTCATGGTTTCCAGAATTAGGGTTTCCAGAAGCACCTCTTTTATTGAGTTGGGAATTCTGTTGCCTTCCTGCCATTGACTTTAAAATGTGCCAACAGTGGAAAAGAGAAGGCAAGTGCTGCTTAAATTAAGGTAAGTGGATATATTTCTTGGGACCAAACTCTGCTACCTTATTTAAATTTAAAACTGTATAGTCTGCACAACCCTTGATCAATAGCTTGAGCTGACCTCTGATAAATTCTCCCATGGAGGAGGGAAGGGAGAGGTTTCCCAAAACATGCAGAGTCAGTGTCCCAAGCACCTGTGCTTGCACAGCGTACAGGAAGCTTCCAGCAGGCTGTATCTTAACTTTGGGCTCTTTGCTTCCTCACGGGAGCCATCATCACTTGGCACAGGATGGAAATGCCTGCAGGCTAACATCACTTTTGTGAAGGACACTGCAAAACCAGACCAGAGCCAAGGTGACACAATCATCTCCTCACTTGCAGGGTTGATCAGTGATTATCAACCACACATGAGAACATCCACAGACGTGAATAACTGCAGACACTTCCATGTGGCCAGGACACATTCCCTTCCCAGAATCCAAAAAATGATAGAGCGAGAGTCCTCTTGGGGGTGCACAGCAAGGGGGCAGAAGGTAATGAACACAGACTGCAATAGAGGAAATTCTGACTAGATAGCAGATAAAAAATACCCAGAGTGAAGGCAGTGAGTGTTCAATTCAAACTCTAGAAGAAGGTTCAGGGGAGTAGTGGGGTCTCCACCTTTGGATGTATCCACAGCATAGCCCTGAGCATCCTGATCTAACTGAATTTGAAGGAGGAGGTTGGATTAGATAATTTATAAAGATCCTTTCAGACCTCAACAATTCTGTGGGTCTACGAAATCTAAGTTTGCATTAACTCCACCCAACACTGGGGTAGGAATGTAGCATAAACAGGAATGTAGGACACAGTGCTCATCTGTTAATTCTCAACCCAAAGGAAAGGGAAAATACCCTATCATTATATAAAAGATGGAGAGGCCAAATCCAAAATAAATGCACCAAAGTTGGGTCTACTTCTTATATTCTTAGTTCATCCGGTTCAGTAATAAAACTACTTACAGGAGACAGTCACTTCTGGCATCACAGAAATGGAAGACTTGATATTAAATAATTACAACAAATCTAAATATAGTAAGAGGCAAATAAAGTACCAGAGAAGTTAAGAGCTCTGCAAGAGATATGAAGTATGCCCATAATGAAGAGCTTTCTGAATTGAATTTGTAATGGTATATTCATGTTAAAAGGAGTTCAGTATGTTTTTAGTGGGAAAAAATAGCTCTTGGTACAGATAAAAATAGATTGTCCTGGGATTTTCCTTTGTTAGAAATTAAAGTATCTCACAAAATTATTAATAGCTGTGTGTCTTCATGATGCTAGTGAATTTTTCTGTGGAGAGGTAATGTGGTAGAAGGTTCTGATATTTCTTCTTCAGCATTCTGACAAGAAAACAATGCCTTCTTCACTATTTATTGTTTTAGAAAGAAAGAGTAGTGGTCAGCTGCTTCACCTCAGAGGTGTCTGATGGCACTTTCCACAATCAGCACTGACAGTTCAAGGATGAAAGGTATGGTGTACATTCTTGTTACTCAAGGGTTAAAGAAGGTCCCATAAATAAATTATGGATGCATTTTTAGAGCACTTTGCTAAGAACAAGAATGGCAGAAAATATCACAAGGCTGTCAAATCAGATTAAAGCCCATGTGCTCTGAGTAATCTGTGGGGAAAACTAACAAACTGTATGTTTGTCATGTATTAAAGATATTTTCTTAAAAAGCTGATTGGCTGAATGAACATAGAAATCCACCCTTGCTTTTTCCTATCTCTCATGGTTTGTCTCTTATGCTTAGTTTTAAGTATAACTTACAAAATAAGTGCAGCCAGCAACATATCCCAGGTAAGCAGAGACTCCATCAAAAATAAGGCTGTGGAATTGAGCATACATGTCAATGCCTGTGTAGGGATAAAAATCCATAGTACATCTATAAGTTTTCTCATCAAGGTTTTCTGAACAAGACACTTGGGTGTCTTTGAAGCTTAAACTTACAACTTCTGCTGTTTCACAGCACCTAAGCAGAAGGTTTGTTTTCAAGTGCTCATACCAGATTTGGAGGAATTTACATAAATCCCTCAGAAGGACAGAGCTACTGCTGCAGCAGTCTGTCAGCTGTTAATCTATTACCCTAAAGATCTAGAAAATTAATCATGTAACAGAACAGAATTACCAAGTAATTGTGCCAAGAGGGGTGCAAGGGTCCTGGTAGAAAGGGTAGGCACTAGCTTTGGATTTCTAGAACTGTCCCTACTGGTTATTATCCTGGATGTTCTAGGTGCCACTGGACTGCCTGGCACATCCCCCTACATCCTCCATGTCTATTTTCCATAGGAGACAAGCCTGTGGAGCAAAAGGACCAATAGTGTGGTGTGGCCAGGCTTTTGTTTGGGAAATGGAGTGCTGAGGTGTATATCAGACTGCCTAAGCCCAGCTGTGTCCATGGAGCTTCAGGCAGAGCAACTTGTGTATCACTTCAACCACCCAAAGAAGATTTTTTTTTCCTGCATCAGTTTTAGGGATAAGAGACCTTCATTTGTCTGTAAAACAGTCTTTCAATATCATGTTCTACTGGACTTGGAGGCAAGTCAAAGTAAACAAAAGACTTCAATTTGATAGATGGAAAATATCAACAGAAAAAGGACAAAAAAATAACTGAAACCCTCTCACTGTGTGACACTTCATGAGATGGTCCCTTGTAGATACGTAGCATGTTAAATACCTGAGGCAGAATCTAAGGAGGTAATTAAATGACTTGTAATTAGGGTGAGATGACTATGATGTTGTTAGACTAAGAGTAAGAAAAGGCTGCTCAAGTCAACCTTGAATTATCTCTCTTTTGGACTATACTGAAAATGTATGTGAGATTTGGACCAGATCCCAAAGATCCTTCATGGCTTTCTCTTCCTAGCAATGTCTGCATTTTTCTCCAGCTGGCTGATGGAAGTACAGGATAATGGTTATGAGGGAAAGTCCAAGCACAAGTATACCAGTAAGTAGCGAAAAGTCAGTAAATCTTATAACCAAGCTAGTATGATTCCAGGTTTTTAACCTGGAAGAGATTTGAATCCCAGTGCTATCTCACAGGATGAGGTTTTTCTTTTGTTTGTTTTAAAATATTTTATTTATTATAGGTATTTTTAATATAATGAAAGCATTCAGTATTGTCTTCCATTGTTCACTGTGGGGTGGCCCAGCTCCAAAGCCCAGTATCTCATCGTGTAGTTTGTGTACCAGAGGATAAATAGTTTATAAAATTTAAGGCATTCTCTACAGCTGTGCATTTTCTGCATAAATACTTTTTTCATTCTATATATGCTATAAATTCTGTGCTTTGACTTAGTAAAACAAAACTATTTTGTAAAACACTGTCAAGGTAGTGACTCTGAAAAAGCAAAGCTAATCTACCAAAGACAGATACATATACAGATTAGCCTTGGGTGTTTTAAAGCCCCCCAAAGCATTAATGAACATTTCTCTCTGAATTCCCATTGTCTTCAATGGGATAAGGATTTTTCCCAGTCCCTGTAGTATTTACGCTTTATAAAAAAAGTGTTTATAAACATTTGTAGGATTGAGCTGCCTTTATGACCCAAAGAACATATTGGACCTGGAGTCATCCACTGTAGAAAATACCACTCAGTGCCCACTAGATTCCTGTTTCACTGCAGTAGATTTCTAAGCTCAGTAAAGCCTGTGGAACAAAATTATGTTATTAAATCTTAACTACAAATGTTACCACACATATAACCAGATGTCTAAAATGTCAAAAATAAGAGAACTAATGCAGACAGGGGAAAGAATTGATAAATTTTAAATAGATAAAACAGTCATCAGCAAATGACAACTTTAAAATAGCTAGGACTATGAAAGACAAATAGTAATTTATTATTTTTTAACAGAATGGAAAAAACACTGTAAGTGACAGACTTGATCACTATGTTTGACAGTTCCTAGGATATTTAAGATAAATTTGAATCACAGAAATGGATTCTTGAAGCAATTTTAAGGACAATCCTTTTAGAAATATATAACCATTCTCAATCTCATAATAATTGCTTGACTCCAGGAAAAAAAGGAAAAATACATTGACAATGCAGCCAATTTTATTTAGAGTAGATGGGATAAATTCATTATGCCCAATGTGTTGAATGCTTCATGGAAAGGAATACTATGAATATTGTAAGGGCAAAAGGTGCAAGTGCAAAAGAGCTGTCACTTTACCAAAAATGGCTGTCAGAAAAGGAAATTGCCTAGCAGAGGGGTACAGGTGCTCGTGCTGATGGAAAGGACATGAATCCCAAGGATATTCAGCCTGAAGCCAGCAGGTTCAGATCTGCCTCACCATTCATGTTTAAGATGGAAAGCTCCTAGACCCAGGCAGCGCCACTTCAACTCCCGTGCTGCACGAGGATGCACTGATAGCATATTTTTCTTAATGTGCTTCTAGGAGGACAGGTTATACATAAGGAGGATCATCTGCTTGTTCCAGGAGAAATGGCACTGTGGGAGCTTTCTGCATTCCTGGTTTGGTTGCATAACTCTGCTGGTATCACTGTGTCACCCTAACTAGGCCACTAAAACTCCCAGGGTTTGTTTGTGCACCGTATTATGCAATTTCATGCAGTGACACCCAAATTCAACCTAAATGATTCTTTCTATTCAAAGCAGTCAAGCTGTGCCAGTGCATCATGCTGTCTTATGTGTTTTTAAATCTTTTAAAGGCTCATTGAAAGCCAGCTGGGCATTCCTACATGGTACAACACTGAGCAATCCTGTAATTAACCTGGCATTATGCAGGCATGTTTTGCTACCTAGACCTGTTTCTAGAAATTATCATGATAAACACTACAGAAAAAGATGCCAATACACTTGCCTCTCATAGTGGCAATTGCTAATAGTATCACTGCTGGGAGAAATGTATCAGTTTGTTGCATGAAATGATTTGCTGAATTTCTTTTCCCAAAGTTCAGAATTGTTCAGGTTATAGATTTTGACAGAGAAGATCAAGGAATTGCAGATTTCTACTGAAATGTTACTCTCCATTCCTGTTAGATTTGTGTCTAAATTTTTTATCAATTGCAGCTATTCAGACTTTTCCAGTTGAAAATATTCCTCATGAGAAATTCCACTTTCTCCCCAAGAAACATTCTCAAGGAAAAATGTATTAATGGAAACATTGCCAGTACTGAAAAGGATAGGTCTTCCCTAGAAAAACAACAAAAAACAACTCACAAGACATTTTCAATAGGCAACATTAAGGTCTTTGCTATTAAAAATATCATATGGAGGGTAAAATATAAGCACAGAATTTCTAAGAATAAGGAAAGATGTAGCAGCTGCCCCTAAGAGTTTATAATTTAAATTCTGTTGGTAACAACTGAGAGTTAGGGTGCCTGGGGAACAGAAAATGAGGAATACACAGACCAAGCTGTGTGCTGAATCCAGGCCACAATGTGGTTTGTCTGTTGGCTTTGCATGCACAGATACAATCACTTGTTAACCACCTAAAGCCAGTTAAAAGATTAGCCATGCCACAAAGACTGATGCTGTTAAGATGGATCAGAGAAAACATGGCTCGGGGCTTAAATCAGCCTGGTGATTTGGATGACCACAGCCTGCACTAGGGAGGACACCACCCAAACCCTTGGCAGTCCTTGCCAGCTCTGCCTAGGGAACAGAGAAATCCCTCCCCACCCCAAATCTGGTGACTGGTTTAACAGGAACACAGGCACAGGGATCACTGATGTGGTCCTGAGGTGAAATCAGTCTGATTTCTGTTCTCCTGTGAGGAAGGCAAGATATTGGATAATCTAAACCCATATGAGAGACTTTTATTTTTACCTCAGGGATCACCCCACTCTCACAGAGATTCCTCCTTTAAGCAACATGGAAGATGTCAGGTGCCTGGTGATATAATACTGCAGAGCCAGCACTGGCTTTAAGCAATTTATTTTTGTAGACAGCAAATACAGTCTATCAACAGAGTTAACAGAGGCTACTTTCATACTAATCAGTTAAGTGGGCCTGACACAAACCCTTAACTTGGAGTTCCTCTGGCATGAAGGAGCCTATATTCACAGTTAATTTCCCTTAGCCTGCAGAGCAGGGTGCCCACATGCAAAACCCTTATTGGAACCAGTTTTTGGTCCATAAGTCACACCCAGAAACTGGAAAATGTGCATGAAACTTAAGACAAACCCACACCTGTAAGCTGAGCAGAGGCTGGGCAAGGTGACTACAGGGGTTCCTCCCAACATTAAGTTTTCTGTGATTTAATGACTATTGTGAGTATGGATCAGCAAGTTTCAGTGCTTGAAGTGTTCCTGGGTTCAGCCATGTGCTTGTGTCCATGTAGTCCTTCCTGGGGACAGGCAGAGTCTGTGACTGCCCTGGTGAGCACCCAGACACCCCAGCCTGGAGTCACAGACCATGCAGGAGAGCACAGCCAGTGACTCTCGTTATTTTCTGTCTCAATGGTCTGGAAAATGAAAGCCCAGTAAGGTGGGTGAACTCCTAACGATGCAAAATCCAAGAACAAAAAAACACAAAATGACCCGGAGTGGCTGAAACAGCAAAACCAGGAAGATGTAATTGTGGAAATTGAGAGACAATGATGGGGAGATGATGAGGTTATGATGAAGGCAAGGATGATCTGTGGAAAAGGAAAATTCAATTAAGGTCTCTTGACACTGTAAATGTAAACTGGTGAGCACTGGTTGCAATACAAGTCCAAACACTTCTCATGCTCCTTGGGAATTCAGAAAATAACTTTTCCCTAAAAATTTTTTGAATTGTTTTCCAGAACAGAAGATTAACTTTTCTCAAATTTTCAATGCAAAATTAAAAAGGAACTCGTGCGAAAATAAATATGCACAATAACTAAGCCTTTAGACGATACTTTAGACAATACTAGCAATAAGTAATATATATTCTTTGTGTCATAACTTTCCAAACAGCTATTTTTGAGAGTTTGAACTTTTAAAAACATAACTATCTACGGCCTGCTCCACACCTCCCTTGTCTCAGGTCCTCTCTCTGTGTAAACCAATGCATTAATGGAGCAGGGAGGTAATTGCAAGTTGCCACAGCCACTCAGTTTCCATCTGCTAAATACTGGAGCATTTTTTTAAAAAGTGGCAATGAAGAAAATATGCTTTATAGTGAATTGATGCCCAATGGCTCAAGAGTAAATTTTCAACAAAATGTTCTAACAGAAAGATTTGAATATTTGAAGTTATTTTTTATCTCTTCTATCTTCCCCACTGTCAGGTGTTTGGTGCTCAGAGTTATTTTAGAAGGTCCAAAGCTGGTGAAACTGCAGCCAGGTGACTGTTTTGATCACATCCCAGATATATTCTTCTCTTTGGTCTTCAAGAAATGAAAGAATTGTACATGACATTTCAGAGTGTCCTTTTCTTCAGGAATCTGGTTGACTTTCAACACATGCTTTTGGAGCCATTTAATTTATTTTTTAAGATGCTGTCACACTCAGCTGTTTCCAGTGAAATAATTTCAATAAAAGATATTATTTTAAAAATGGGCAGTCACCTCCTTTTTCCTGTTGAGTTCACTGACAGATCTCTAGGCACTCTGAATGACTACCAAAGTGTGAGGTGATGTAAAGATCACAAGAAAAAAACATTTCTTTGTATTTTTTAAAATATAATTTTTTCCCAAGGAAGAAAACTTAAACAACTGTAAATAAAGCCAAATAACCTTTGGCTGCATTTTCAAGAAATAAAAATAAATGTTGAACTGTGTCTTGACTTCAATAATATGAAGTTGTGTCTCTAACCTGAGGCAAAGTAGATAAATTTGAAATCATTGCCCATCCAGTCCTCTTTCTGTATACAGCATCCAGAGACATTTTTTATGAAAGAGCTAATGCTTCTCCTTTAGACACATCAAAGGTCAAAGAATTTCACAGATTCTTCAACACACAAATCATTCCTTTTCATTTGTCCCCTCTGAAATCCACCCCATTGAGTACAAATGTGTTTTTTTTTTTATCTAAATGATGAGGATGGCAGAGTGGTGCCTCAGATTTGAAGTAAACAACAGGAAGAAGTAATAAATTGTTCATTAAAACAAATCACTCTTGAATGGAAAGGCTGCAGTTGACCCAGGGCCTTAAGCTGGTAGCTCTTACCCTAAACTAGTCAAGGATCCCTGTGAGAATGGAGTAGGTTCCTGAATTTTTGTGTTGAGCATTTATGTGCCCAGATTTTATGATCTCTGAAGAACCTTCACTGTTCCAGACTGCTCTTGTAAGTGGTACAAAAAAGTTCTTAAAGAAAATAATTTCTTTTACTCAAATTGCAATATGCATTCTCCCAACACTTGCATGCTCATGTGGAGCAGAAAGAAATGATAACTGAAGCTTGGATTTGAGAAAAAAAAAGTAATGGAAATTCAGACATGTACATATTTATACAGATTTATGCATCTCTGTGTTATCAGTTTCCAAAGGCTTCAAAACCATCAGGTATTAGTGATGTAATGTGTCCTGGTTTTGAAAGCACAGGTGTCTGCCAGCAAAAGCTGCAAGTTCCCTTTGAATAGAGAATGCAAACCCCTCCCTCAAATTATTATAATTTTGCAATTAGGGGCTTTCAGGCAAAGTTTTGGGAATAGGAATAACAGTCCTTTAATAGGAATATTAAAAATACAAATGTAGTAGTACAGAAAATAAATAAACGTGCAAATAAAACAAACAAAAGAACCCAGAAGACCCTGACAGAGTCAGGGATGTGACCTGACACGCTGTTGGTCAGGGTGTTAGAAGCAGTGCAGATGAATCCTCCTGGAGTTACAGATGCAGTCCTGTGGAGTAGAGATGGTCCTGTAGAAAGTCCAGTGGTGATGGGATGGGTCCAGCCTTCCTCTGGGAATCCAGTGGAAAAAAGGAAGCTCCTACTGTTGTTATGTCTTCCCTTTTTATCCAGGTAGGGATGCTTGGGTCCCTCCCAGCTGGGCAGAGCATCACCCAATGGGATGATGTAATGTGTCAGGTCATTAGTGAGTGTTAATGGCCTATTATCAGAAAATATGAGCCCCAAAACTCGTGCTTGGCCACCCCTTTGTTTTGGTTAAGTACCCAGCTGTTAGTTACCTATCAACTTAGGGAAAAAATACGACTAACACAAAGGAAACAATATCCAACCTCCAACATAATATCAAGATATATCTAAAACCTTGTGAATCCCTGCAGAGTCTATATTAATTCTGGTGTTCCCATCTCATTGAGCACAATTTTCTCTATTTCTCTGGTTGTACAAACAGTACAGCCAATATTAAGTGCAGTGCAGGATGTCTCCCCATATACAATGAGGAGTGATCAAGAGGAACCAGGTGGGTTGAAAAAGTAATTATTCCCTTATATAGGGAGGTTAAAAGCATGTATTCCTGCCAATCCTGTGTCTAAAAAAGTGTATTGTGGTCATATACTCTCTATAAAAATGATTAAACAAAATCATTCTACCTAGACTAATTAACCACCACCAGAAATCTGCCATTTTGCATTAATTACAGAGCTATGACTTGAAGGTGACAGACTAAAACTAATTTAGTCTTCTACAATGCTGGAAGAAAAATAACTGAAAAGTCCAGGTTATTTGCTGAATTTATTTGCATTTGAATTTATTTGAATTTGTTTTAGGGAATGACCAACATGAAGTAGATATCAGACATAAAAACTGTGATTGGGCATTGTCCCATGCAGAATGGTTGCCTGCATGTGCTTTAAAGTATAAAAAAAGTGTAAAAAACCCTCAAACATGTCACACTACCAGCAGTTAATCTGAATAAGTGATCATATTATAGCAAAAATTGCTGACTGATTTCTAGGATTTTGATGTGACATTCAAAAGGAGGAGAGAAAGACTTATGATGTCCATGTAGTAGTATAGGCAAATTTACCTATTGCATTCATTCAGAGATAATCCAATTAGGAAAAGTACTAAACCTTCAGAATGCTTTTACTAGTTGTAGTGGGGAAATTAAAAAAGATTATGAGGGACAATTAACCATAAAAAAATAAAAATCCTCTGCAGAGGTCTTAAAACCTTTGGTTCTATATAGGGCATCTCTTAAATATCCTTCCCTCTCATATAATTGGAGTTTGTGGAATTGATGGAATTTATTCTCTCTTATGTTATAGTAGCTCTTGTATGCACTGGAGCATATTCTGAGACCAATGTTTTGCTCTTCAAAAACTGTATCTTTTCCTTGCATGTTTTTCTGCGATAGACTTTCCTATTCCATGTCCTCTCTTTCTAAAACATTATTTTTTTCCTGCAATGTGATCAAAAGCAGTTGGTCAGCCACATACCAGCTACTGAAATTAATGGGGAAGTTTTCTTTAAACCCAGCATACACAGATATTTCTGTGTAGGACCATCTCCCACTACCAAATAGTGTGGGGTTGATTCCACAGTTCATTAATTCATTTGTGCACTGTATTTGTTCCCAGTGAGCTTTACACAATGCTGATCATAAAGGCAGCACACAGTAGGTTAATAATAATAATAATAATAATAATAAATGACATATTACAAGTCTAAAGGTTTATACTTTCAAGTTTTATTTTCTTTTTCAGGAACTGGGAAAACCACCTTCCACACTTTATTTTTGTCTTAAAATCTTAATCCATAATTATGGAAAACTGAAGTACCAATGCCAGAGTAACAAGATTAATACCTTTCTGACAGAATTTAATAATATGGTTTTATATTTAATTTTGTTCATAAAATATCTCACAGTAGGAAACTTTCTTTACTTAACTAAACATTATTGCTTTAAAACAATTTAAGTCATATTTCCTGGTGCAAAGAATTTATTATGAAGGCTTGTTGGGAGCAGGTTTTTATGGGCTTGTGCAGGGATTAGTTTCAACTTAATTTGGATATTCAACCAATTTTGACAAGTACAGTCCACCATGGGCTAATAATGCAGTCAATTCATTTATCCTATCTTAAATGCTCTGAGGCTTTTAAAATCATGTTACATACATCATCTGGATGACAAAACTCATGTTGGTTTTGTTTTGGTTTCTGGAGAAAATATCCAACCATCAGTGCAGCTGATAATGTTATTACCTAAGTGAGATGAGGGCTGTTACATAATGTATTAACATTGAAGGTTTCTCTCACCAGCAAAATTTCAATCTGCAGTACCAAGCTTTCTGCAGAGCTCACGGGGTAGCAGAAAGCCCTGCCTCTCTGCTGTGTACCAACAGTAGAAGCCTCCAGTTGCAAAACACTTTTCCAAGCTGCAGATCTCCCTGTTTGTGCTGGGGTGTTCCTCAAAATAGCCCCAGAGATGCAGGTATTTGCCATCACCATGCAAAGAGAAGCCTGTCACCAAACTGCAGTCAGCATCCTACCCAGGTCCCAAGGAGGCATCAGCACTGCTCCTGGTGTTTGTGGGAGGTGATTGAGGCCCATTTTTGTGATTCTCCAGAGGGGAATAGCCTGAGGAAAAAGCCCAAAGTGCCTGGCTATGAGGAAGATGCATGGACACAATTGAGATGCTGAGATCTACACCTCTATTTGATCTACATATTCTGTGTGTACCTGACAAGGGACAGCTTGAACAGTCTTCTGAGGGCTGTGGGTTTGGAGGAGCAAGGGTAGCCCCACTGGTAATTATCTGTATACATCAGTGACAGCTGCAATCAAGTGCAAACTAAATCCCCAAATGTAACTGGAGATCTTCTCCAAACATCTCAGGTAATCATAGGGTTTTTTTTTTTTCTTTTACCTCCAAATAATATTAAAATATTTCTTGCTACAGGAAGAAATCGTGTAGATATGTAATATTCTGAAAGAAATGCCATAATTTCCACCAGAAGGGAAAGAAAAACATTAAATTTGCAAACCTCACTGCTGCTTATCTGGAAAAAATGTCATAGATTTTGAAGAGCTATTAGTTTATCCTCCTTGCAGCTGAGTGTCCCTAATCCTCTATGGTATCATGACATGGCATTCCCACATGCCAATCTTCCACCTTGTTTGTGTGGAAGAAAAAACACCCACCAGGAGTTTGTGTGGAGAAAAGGATGGCTCCAGATATGAGGAAACTGCAAAAAGCAACACCTGAGGAGGCTTCACAGACCAGGGAAACTTCTGGCTGTACATGCAACAGATGTCCCTACAACTTGTGTCATTGTGGAAGAATAAAAGCATGGATCCAGTCAGTTCAAAACCCATCCACCTGCAGAATCCAAGACCATCTCCTCTATGGGATTCAATTGCAAAACTAGAGACCCAAGGAAATAAAACTAACACATCACTGTCCAGGTTGTGATGAAAGAGGAAAAAAAAATCTATTTTTCAGTTTAGGGGTGTGTGTGTAGCTGTGTGAATATACGTACAGAGTCATAAAAAGAAAGGTGGAGTATGTTTAAAAGCGAGTCAGGACTTTTTCCTTCAGTATTACAAGTGATGTGGAAAATATCCCTTGCAGCTACTGTGGGATAAATTGCAGCATGATCTCAGATATGGATCAGATAAACACAAAAAGCTGATGAGAGTTTAAATAAACTTGGTCCATCTTTTCCTCTGACTTTACCTCCACTGGTTTGTTCCTTCATCGGAATCATAATTGTGTAATCAAAGGAGAAAAAGATGTATATACATCTTTTGTATATACAAATGTATATACAAGATGTATATTTATACATCAGAAGATGTATAAATACATTTGTCCAGAAAACTCGTAGCAGGAAGCTTGAGTAGGAGCTTTTTTGCCTACGTTAAGAAGGAAAAAAAGAGTTTCATAAGATTTAGATAGGATAAGAACATCACCTTTAAAACATCAAATCCAATAATGAAACCCATACAATTCTTAAATTTTGCATGTGAAAAGTAAATAAGAATTATTATTTGCCCTTACTGATAAAACAGAACTTGATGGACACAGAGAACATTCAAAGCAAATAAAATTGAGGGGTTTTTTTTCACTTACCATGTTACACTGTAGAACTTGCTGCTGTGGGATTTCTTGGATGCAAAATGTCCAAAGCAGATGAAACAAAGGCCGTAAACCAAGTTCATCCAACACTGAGAAACAGCTGAATCCTCTGTCCCAGGAATCCTCTAACCTGCAGACTGGCAGAGTGCAGAGCTCAGGAGTAGGCACTGTTCTCATTTGCTTTCTGCTGGCACCTACAACCAGCTAATGATACCAGCACAGTGTTGGGCAAAACAGACATTTTCTTTAACCCAGCAGAATGATTTTTACGTTCTTCTTCTGTTTGATTTTCACACTTTTTACTGTACTGCAATTTTTCTTCTAGCAGAAAGGACACAGGCTGTCAGGATACAGTCATTTGGCATTACTGGAGTCTTTTAGCTGTCAGGGAGGGATTCTCTGCCCACACGTGTAAAACAGCTTTGCCATACCTGAATTTGTCTTTCATGTGTTTTTAGTAGGTCATGGGTGCTCTTAGCGACACTGAGAGTTTTTGATGAGCACCTGCAGCTCCATACTAATAGACCATAAAAACATGGGGTTATGGAATCAAGCTATTTACAAAAACAAAATAGAAAACACAATGCAGCTGGAAATATAATGCAGGAAAAGGAAAACATGTCATTTTAGCTGTCTAGAGAACAAGACCATGTGATTTTTCTGAGGGATTTAAATCTTAATATCAGCAACACAGTAATGTTTTTATTAAAACCACACTCAGGCATTTCCCAAGTCCAGTATATATTTTTAATTACAGTCACTTCTATTTAAGCCCTCCATTGTATTTTAACATCTTTGTTTCTAGGCTTAGTACTGAGTAGCATGAAGGTCAGTGCTTAATGCAGGCTTGCAGTAAATTGCACTCCTCCAACTGCATTTTCAATATACCTTTATCAAAAATCTTCCAGGAAAACTGCCATTTCTGCTAATGACAAATTTCATGTGTTAGTTGGTCTCTGTCTCACTACATCCCATTCACTGTTAGAATTCAGAAAATGGCTCAATTAGTAGAGAATTTGAGAGATGTTGCTGCAGGAGATTTGTGAGGAAAGATGCCAGCAGATAAATGTGAGTCATTTTTCAGCTCAGGAGGCTTCAGCTGCGATTGCACAGTCTGATTCTACTTAATTCATTTCTTTCTTTCAATGTATGTGAGGAAGACAGCAGGTGAAGAGTAAAATACAAAAACTGGAGCAAAAATGGGTTATTAAAGTGAATCAAAGTAACAACTGGCTGGGCAAGTACACAGGTACATTATCTATGATTCATGAGCCTGTATAATTTTTAAAATGCCATTATCCGAGTGATGACTATAAGGAGATGTTAATAAATGCCCAAAGTTTCCTCAGTTTCATAACTTTCACTCTGGAGGTCTGAATGCTGCACTCACTCTCCTCTGAGCAGTGGCTGGGACAGAACCCTCTTGAGCTCCTGCCCAGCCTGAATTACTCTAGGATTAGTGTCTCTTGTTTAAAAAATATGCTTTGTCTCCCTTGGGAATGAAAAAAATTTGCAGTAGAAAAGAACCTTGGAGATGGTTCCCACCAAAACCACTGAATAGTTCCCAGATAGATCAGAATCTTGAATATATTGATTAAGACTGCATTAAATTGAGGTGATAAAAGGAATTCACTCTCTTCTGGTGTGTGGGGAAGTAATTTGGTGAAGAATGATGTTCATCTCTAGTTTTCCTTAAGTCAACATGGGGCAACAGTAACAACCTAGCAGAGCTTGCCCCTCCTCTGTCCAGTGTTTTGCACAGGCATGAGAGGTTACCTGATGCTGAAGACTGTGTGCCAGGTGAGCAGCATAAACCCTTTTTTAGGGATGGACTGTGAAAACCCATTGCTCATTTCCTAACAGTTCGAGGTGTGAACTGCTTCAGTTGTCCTAGTGGAGCAATTTCCTCCCAGCAAAGTGTCCTGCAGGAATTCCCCAGCTGGGATGGATTTGCAGTCAAATGCTTTACAATAGCTAGGAAGAAATTTTAAAAATTCAGATGTAGATGACATGGCTTACAAAACAAAACTGACAATGTGCAGCCTTAACAGAACTCACACTCCTTACTTATGAGGTTTGGTCTCTAAGTTAGCACTAGAAAATGGACACCTTAAACTGTAGATTGAGCTAAATAGGGAGAAGAATGAGAAAATATTCTAAATTTTCAGGAACTGATAGGAATTCCTGATGAAAATCAAACTGTATTCTTCCATTGACTTTAACAGGAAAAAGATATTTCACCCCGAGATTGTAAAGAATTTGTTTGGGGGGAAAATGCCAGTAGGACATTAAAGAGTGATTGAAACTAAAAAGGAGTAGAATCCACAAATTTCTTACTTTCAAAAAACCCAGATGTTTCGTTTGTTTCCAGCTGTCTAAAAATTCAGTTTAATACCGCTATATAAGAATTGGATGTCTTCTGGGTAGAAATTATGTTTTTAAAATGTAAAGATAGGCACATAATACGGTTAAAATGATGTAAGCTGGAGGTTGAATTTGCAATAATTTAGTTCATCTGTGGTAACTGCCTATGGGGAGACTTGTACATGGTTATATTTGTGTGGTAATTTGAGGTTGCCTATCCCTCTTCTGAATTCCCCCTCTTGGAAATATATGATCTTACATTTACTAATGGGTAAGAAGGTGCACAGTTATTACTAAGTAGCCAAACACTTGTGGCAGCTTGTTTGCATGTCTTTCAGATCAGCTAATTACAGTAGGGAGAAAAAAAAAAAAAGAAGTTAGAGCTGTAACAAAGCACTTCAAATTATCAAAAGAAAAATGGTTTAATTTATTGAAATTTAATCTTTTATAGATTTCTAGCCATACGACTATCCAAGATTTTTTCCCCATTCTTCCTGATTCACTAGACATTATTCACAGGTATTATTGAAAATTTCAGTACTTGTAATCTAGAAAACCTAGTGCCACTCCAGAGTAAATAATCCTTTTTACTTCTGCTCTTTCTCATAGATGACTGAAATGAGACTTTTTTTTTTTTTGTTTAGACTGTAAAAACTTTTACATGATTGTGAACTTAAAGAGAAACTTTATCTTCTATTTATCTTTCTGATTTGA
>WEIU01019283.1:163851-282958 GCA_013389925.1 Aegithalos caudatus
AAAAAAAAAAGGAGAAAAGAAGATTTAATTTCTAGTTTAAATACAGCTGCAGTAATTCTTATACACCACACAGCTGTTCAGAGGCCTGGCAGCTGTCCATATCTTATGTGTCCTATCATGCATTTTCCAGTATTGTCCTCTTGACACATAAAGATTTTCTTTAACTGTTGGGAAAAGATAATAGTCCTTGAATTAAACACATTTATATCTCATCACTGCTGGCTTTTGAACCCACTGAGACACTTCACATACCTCCCTGTGACCATGGTCTTGTTAGAAGGAGAGTCATGTGGGTTTTTACTCCTTTCTTTGACATAATCCTCCATACTGATGGCTGACCCCAAATTGTACACTTGTTTGTTAGACACAAACCAAAATCATAGCTAACACACATTCATATTGTGTAAATAACTGGGATGACAAATGTTTCGACCAAAACACCAGCAGATGTGCCAGTCCCACTGCCAGTGCAGAGTGGGAAGGGTGGCTGACAAGTTTTCCTGCCAGCATGTGGTATCATTCTGAATTCATTTCTTAGAGAATAGAATTTCTGTTTCTATAGATAAAATGAGAATAAAGAACATCTTACCCTGTATCATGAGTGTTTTTGTAAATAAGCTTCTCATTTTTTCTTGCTTACTTTTGTTCCAAGCGAAAATAGATGTGGTTGAAATGCTGTTGCTCAGAGTGCACAGAGAATATATAAATAAATATAATGTTTAGCTAAAGATGTTGTGCATCTCTGGGAAAGGTTTCCTCCACTCTGGTTTCTGATGTCTTCCAAAGTACAAGGTACAAAAGCCTCAGGAGTGGTTGTGCAACGAGGGCACCATTTTCCTCTTACAACTGGGGAAACTGAGGCTGGAGACAAAACCTCTCCATGTTCATGCCTAGGGGTATTCCTTCAACAGTTTTACAAGGACACTTCTGAGAAAGACAAAAGCACAAGTAAGGGGCACATGGCTGTGGGTAACCAGTGCCTCCTTGGCCAGGATTTGACAGTCCTAGTTCAGCTGGTGTTTTGTTACCTTTACATGGCTCTGGGTTGGTGCCAGCTCATGTCCAGCCAGCTCAGAGCTCACCACCAGAGAAGTGTGGTGTTTTCACCTGTCTTTGTAGGTGCTGCTTATCTCCTCTGTTATTATGAAATATAAAAAGTAACTTAAAATAATATTAAGGTTTAGCAACAGACAAGCCAAGCTTTGCCTCCTTCACGCATGGAACAAAATCTATTTTTCCATTGTGCTGTTGTCTTTTTTCTTTTTTTTAAACCATAGATTAGCTTCTGTATCACTTGCTAGCCCCACCTTGCCTCCTCCCATATTTGTATATTCTAGCATATCAAAGTAAGATGTTTTTACATGATAAGCTCCCTCTCTCTATGCAGCTTGGGTAAACAGTTTTCCCAGAAATGTTTCATGTTACATACGTCAGCCGTAGTTTGTAGTCGAAGTACGATTTTTACTTGGTAACTACTGTACAAAAGGCATTCCCTCGTTCTATTTGCCCTTAATCTGGGAAACAGTAAGATCAACCACAAGTTACTATTCCCGTGTACCTAAAGATACAGAAAAAATATTAGTTTAGAGACAATATGTTATCGTATTTTATAGTGCATGTGCCCTTTTTAGCTATTCACTCCTGGGCACAGGGAAGTTCATTTTTAACCTTAATTTTGAGCCCAGTACCTTTTGGCATATGAAAGTATGTAGCACTGAAGTCTGTTTACAGAGTTATTAATTTCCTGGATTTTTTTTAAATTAAAAAAAAAAAAAAAGAGGGGGCCCTCTGGAGCCCAGCACGTGAGCAGCTCGTTGCATGTACCAGCCCTTCGTCCTTTCTCAGATGAATATTACGTATTGAATGGCAAAAATACGTTTTGGACAGACTCTATATTTGAATTCTCAAATGCTAACAAGATGGTAAATGGGAAGAATTTATTTCTAGAAGAAAGCTGCACACTTCTCTCAGCCAAAAACTAACTTTAGACACTCCAAGTTTGGGACTTGTCAGCCCTGTTTTTCCTCAGGTCTCCCCAAGAGTTTTTATAGAAAGGGAATTATGACAGCTTCTGCAAGAGCAACAGAGTTGGGATTAATTTAATGGCATCTTTCAACTGCAGCTTTTTCACACCAGCATATTTGCAATTTTTTTGGTATCATAGGGAAGATGTTTGCTTTTCTTTTTCCTTTCATCAAAACTGGGAAGACTTTCTGGTCAAATTTTTAAAAAAATCCACACCAAAGACTGTCACTGTCCCAAAATATGTTGCAGCAATATTTTTTCAGTCTCACATTCCTTCAGTTTCCCTCTTGAATTTTTCCTGACACACACCAGCATATCCCTTGCTCCAGATTTTCCTTTAAGTTACTTCATAAGCTTCTGCTTTGTCTTTTTCCTGGTGCTTGCACTCTCCACTTACTCATAGGCACTCTGCATGTCTCCCTTTAGCTATACATATTCAGTTCTTTTAATCTTTTGTCATAAATCAATCATTCCAGTGCTTAATCATATGTTCTCTTTTCCCTGGAACGCTCTCCTGCTCCTCTCCCTTTCTCCAAACAGTGTTATGTGCCTGGAACCAAACTAATTTTCCAAACTGCATGACCAAAGAGACTGACCAAAGCAGGACAGTCATCTTTTGAGAATATATAATGAAAGTCAAGTCAACTAATAGGTTTGGTTCATCACCACTGCTGTTGGTACCTGTTAGTCAGCTGATTATTTTGTGTAAGGTCTTTAAAAACAGGGATTCAAGAAGGTTGTCTGGATGGAGTCAAGGGTGACAAATACATATGTTTCATTTTGGGCATGGACTGACCCATGGGACCCAAAACCTCAGAGACAATATGAGAAATTGGATCCAAATGTGGGCTCCATGGCTCACAAGATTCACTTTTATTTGAGGGATTTAGCCTTGTAGTTCTCCTAAAGAAGTCAGACTCTTCCCAACTCCCCAGTCCAAGCAACTTCCCAGCTCCACTAAAACTACCTCACTGATCAGGACAGAAATCATCCGCAGGCATGCAGGCTACAAAGCTTTCCCTTTGAATCATGAATTTGTTACCAGAAAATGAGACATAATAAAAGAAAAAGGATGAGAGAGAATAAAGAAGAGTCTAGGGATAAATAAGACACTGGAAAAGATGAAATTTTTAGTCTTTTGTATTGACCTGAAGGGGACAGGGAAAGAAATAAAGGCCCAGTCTTGATGCTAGACTTTCTCCTGTCCCTGAAGAAGAAAGCCATCTTTTCCCATTCTTATACTTGAGGACTAAAAGAGCAACTCATGAGTGCTGTGGAGCTGTACAGACTTGGCCCCTGAAGCAGAAATGACTGGAGAGGCCAGACAGGCTCTGGGGACAGGACAGTGCTCCTGAGCATGCTGGTGTTGCTAGGGGAGATGCTTTCACAGGTACAGGCACAATGCAATGACAGCCATTACAAACATAGATGGATGTTAAAAGGAAACCAGGTAGACACAGGTAAATATGAGTACAAAGTCTGACAGGGGAGCTACTCCTAGTGGCTCATGAAAGCAAAACAATTTCCCCTCCTCCAAAGACAACTGGGAGCCAGGATACTCTGCTTATAATTTGGGGGATTTTTTAAAACTTTAGTCTTCCATTATAAAACGCCTAAAGCCTTCAGTCACAGCAATCAAGCCCTTCAATATCCGGTGTCATGTAAAGAAGTCCCTTCTGTATTGTAACAAACATCATCAAAGGGCTTCAGTCTAAATCATGTTAGTCAGAAGAATGTACTGATGATGTTTCTGATGAGTAGGTTTCCTTATCAAAAACTCTGTTTCTTGCTTCTGAAATGACCTTTAATGGTCAGTCTGAAAAAAGCATCCCTAAATACAGAAGTACTCAAGTGTGTGCTTACATTTTCAGCCTGCTGGTGTCCTTGGACCCAGGTGGTTTTACCCACATGCTGCGGTGGTGCTGCTTCTCAGGTGTGGCCTTGAGGTGCCCTTGACAGCTATGACCACCCTTAAGGGTGTTTCATTCCCCTCATGGGTGGGGTGTCACAACAGTCTACAAATGTTTGGCACAATCAATTTTTTGGCAGATTCTTTTTGCAAATACACATGAAATATTTCTAGAAGTACACTGCTGCTCAACATTTTTTTAATGACTGAGTACTGTGGGCACAAGAACCCCACAACACGTAAGGCCTTAGTCTTACTATATAAGATGGGTGTTTATCAAGTTGCAGTTAATTGTACATTCATTTGCTTACACACACAGTGGTGAGACCCAGTCTGTTAATGCCTGATAGAGGCTGGAGGCAAGGGACAAAAGTCTTATCTCATTTTGGCCTTATGAATCTGTACAAGTATAATCCACGGCAGATACAGAACAGAGCCTGAACATTTGAGGCAGCCCTGCTAAATTGGAATCCCAGGCAGAAGAAATTTTGCAATAAACTGAAAGTTCTGCACTGCCACCAGAGTCTTTTTCATGGCAAACATTGAACTATAACAAAAGAGAAAGAAGCCACTTTATGCTCCTGCAGATGGTGATATTTTAGTGCAATACTAAGATCCCAATCTGCAAAGATGGCAAAACCTGGACTCTTGTCTTGCTCCTTTCATTGAAAGATTTTCAACCTGAACACTGTCTACAGTCAGACCTGAGAAGGCCTAACATGGTGCTGTGCTGTTGGGGTCTATCAAGCTGGAAGTTCATCACACATTTCAGGAGTGCTGTGCTCCCCCAGATCCATCATTCCCAGCCTGGCAAGGTGTGGCCACCAAGAGTGACTGAGATTGAAGGGACATGATGAGAAAGCTCTAAGAGTAAAAACAAAAAACCTGAAACCAACAAAAAAAAAAAAAANGTCTGCAGCAACCTGTTTCTCTCCTGTAAATACCAAGGAAAAGATTGAAACTAGATACTTGGGAGAATTAAAAAAGCTGAATAAAGAAACTGTCTTTGCCAATGTCTATCACTTGACAGATGGCATCCTAAGGAATTTCACAGCTACCTGTGACTTACACAGAGGTATCTCAGGTCTGTGAGAGCCTTGGACGAATATTTTCTGCCTGTTCCTCTGCGATTTAGGAAGTATATTTGGGTTTACAAGACACTAGTATGCTCTGACAATAACCTCTACAAAGATTACGTATTTTGGGAAAGATCTGGCAGACTTGCAGGCAGTTTTTAAGATCTCTTGTATATGCAAAAGGAGCTTTGATTTCATGATTAGGATAGATTTACAGCAGAAGTAGCACCTATTTAAATATTATGATAATGAGGGAAAAAACCCAATTTTAGATTGTATTTAAATGAAATGACATCTCTAAATGCTCTTAAGTTCAAAGCTGATTTCTCTCTTTTAGTATTTGTAGGTATTGGGGTTTTTTTAGACATAACATACATTTAAAGAACGAGAAGGAAATATATCTCACCTTTTAATGAGCCCTGTAAATATAATATAATTTTTAGGGTTATTTCATTTATAGAAAGGATTTACATTGCTTCTCTTCCAAAATCTGTTTGAACTTTTTGTCTACATATCTACCCATCGTGTTCTTCCACAGGTGAGGACTGAAGCCTTTACTAAAGACAGGATTTTGGCATTGCAATATTCAGCAATCCAATATATAGCCATGCTACTGTCACCAAACTGGCAAAAGAAATCAGATCAAGCCCTAAGTAGTCATTATCAAATGAAACTAGTTTTAAAATAGAATATTCAGTCATCCTGAGATTAGATTTTAAAATAAGTGCTTGGTTCTTTGTTGTTATGATAGGTTTCTACTCACAGTAATTACTGATTTTATAAGTAAAACTGTAAAGTTTAAGAGAAAATACTGACCCATCTTCATTGAGAGGAATAAAAATCAATTAGATACAGCAATATTTGTAGGAGAGCTGTAAAAAGATGAAAAGAAGTTTGTCCTGGTATTCTCTGAAAGTCTGAATTTTTTGAAGTTTGCCTTAAAGTGCATCGCTTTGGGTATGCTGTGTATGGTCATTAATCGTTGTTTTCTGTAAGCAATTTTATTTAAGTAAATAAAACACACTTTCGTGTAAAGTTCAAGCAAGATGTGAGACAGATCTTTCTAAATGTGTCTCCTCTCAGCCACTCAGATGTCATTTTCTAAGTCCTCTGTTTTACAGTCAGACTTTATGTAAGAATTAGGAAAAATGCATGCTTTTTTAAAAAAGATGATGTGCAATTAATATGTTGATCAAGAATTTGTGGTGGAGTTAATTCCCAGCAAGGCTGATGGAAGCCAGGTTCAGTCTGATGCCCAGATGGATGAAAACTTCTCAGCTGATCATAAAGGTAAATGTTTTATACAGAGAAGACTCAGCATCATGTTTGGGTGTTCAAAGATGCTTTCTTCCTGCTGCAAGGAGAATCTATTTTTAGGCTTATTAAAAATTTGTATCAAAGCTGCTTTTGAATCATAAGTAGATTTTCAAGTAAATTTTTCATGCTGAGTTTTTTTGTTTTTGTTTTTGTTTTTTGGTTTTTTTTTTTTTTTTTTTTTTTTTTTTTTTTTTTTTTTTTTTTTTTTTTTTTTTTTTTTTTTTTTTTTTTTCGGAAAGCAGCAAGAGTTAAAATCTTCTATGCAAACATAGATGTTTTCACTGTAGGCACATGTCTCTGGGCTAATCAGCTGCCCTGTTAGGAACAAATTCTTGCACAATGTGATCCACCTCAGCTTTGTAAATAGAGCAGGTAACTGAAAATATCAATTTAATTCCAGGACCAGACAGAGCACCGTGAGGGCTATGTGGCATATGTCTATGCTGTGTACATCTCCACCAGTGAGACAATCTGCATTTAACTTATTTAATGAAAACTAAATTTCTACCAAAGTGGAAAGTTTCAGAAGTTATTGACTTTTCTGCTAGAATATGAACTCCTTGAAGACTGAGTTTTATGGGCAAAAGCACAGAGAAACTGAAAGGAGAATAGACTAATGACTTTTAAATTTTTACCACAAATAAAAATGTTTTTCTCTTTAGGGAATATAAATTTAAAATAAAACATAAATAAATATTCATAATGTTTCCCTATGTAGATGTAGTGATGTATCACATTTTTCATTACTCCAATTTTAGATGTAAAACAAAAAACCCTTTTGCTTTTTTGAAACATACTCAGCCTGCTAACACTGCCAGGAAAGCAAAGTTAATAAGCCAATTTGTTTCCTTTTCAAGCAGACATCCTTGTGTTTTATCTCAAGTTGCTTTTCAAGCTACACAGAAAGCACCTGTAAACATGTGTTGCAGAACTACCTCATTATCCTCATTCAAACCCTCTGCAAGCACCATTTGTCAGGCACTGTTTTCAAGCAGATGCATTTCTGAACTTAATACACCTTTTCCCAGTACAGAATTTACTCATCCAAAGAGACTCTTTTTTGTAGCTCCTGTGGTCCTTCACATGAACAATGGATTTTAAGTCCTAATAAGTGGAGGGCAGAGAGAGACATATAGACTGATAGCAGTATGTTTCTTTCCAAAATACCTGATTTCTTTGTTTGTTATGAATGAAACTCCTGAGTTCCATTTCTTAAGGTTTTAGAGGGATTGGTGCCCAGACATAGAAACTATCAGGTGGGTTTGATTATTTTGATTTTCTTTACTTTCAGTGGGAGAAGTGGTCTTCAGTTCTTTTTAACCTTGTTTTGCTCCATGAATCTATATGGTATTTTACCTTTATTTCCTCAAATGATTAAAACATTCCTGTAGATTTACACTGTATGAGTCATTCAGATAAATACACATTTTAAGGCAACATGTGAAACCCAAGAGCTTCCAGGATGCCCCAATGAGAACCCAAAGGTATCCTGACTTCAGGGTCCGCAGTGTAATTTAATCTTTAATACTCCAACACTCAGAAATGTTCTTTTCCACTGTATGCTGAATAAGGCTTATAGCAAATCTATACCTTTACTTAGGCTTTTATGATTCTGTTTGTCATCATATTTGGTCAGCTCTGTTTTCCTTTAGCAATGACAAGAGAAAATGACAGTCAAGCATGTCTCAAAATAAAGCAGAAATTAAAAATAATGGCTCACCACATCTCTCCTTGACCACATTGTGATTCCAGGTGGCAAGGTGACTTCAAGCAGAGAGTAAGTTATTATACACCAGTCAAAGTTTTGTAGGTTTATATTGAAAGGGACTCTAGGAAAGGGAACAACAGGGAAGTTTTGATGGGGAATAGAATAAGAACAGACAATGTCAAATATATTGAAATCCCAGTAATTTCAGTGGGCGAGCAGACACAGGAGAGACAAGGCTTGAGTTCATGGCTACTTACAGCAGAATCAGACTGATAGGCCCTTGAGCTCCCTGAGCTCTTACTATAGATGACCTGTGCTAGGAAAATACTTCCCTGATTGGAAGCTGATAAAATGACAATAAGAGAAGAGTGAAGCCACTGCAGGTTATACGGAGCAAGGATGTTGTAGACACATTGGACAACAAGCTCCTGTCCCATTGACTCTCTCCCCACCTCGAAGAGGCAGAGGGATTCTGCATTAGTGAGATCCAATTGTGTAGTGTTTAAATCATCTGGAAAACTTCGCTTTTATAAGAGGACAGTTTAACAGGCAGCTCCCCTTCTTGCTTTCTGTTTATGGGAACAAGACAGGCTATAAACATGGGACGTGGTACAGCTCAGAGCCAAGGTATGGGTCCGTCCTGGCGCTCTGGATATAAATACAGGTGAGTCACTGGATGTGCCTGTACACACCTTGAAAGAAAAATACCTGAAGTGATCACTGACTGCCAGGAAACTGTGCCAAATTGTTGGCAATGTCCTTTGCTCCTCCTTGGCTCATCTTCATTCATGAGTGCTGAGCCAAGTCAGAGTCTGCCCTTTGGCTCGTTTCATTGGCTGGCTCAGTGCTGCAGTGTACACATTTTCTAATGAACAACTGTGTACACCCATGTATATACACACACAAACATGAATTTTCCACAGATTTTAGCATCACTTGTCATGACTTCAGTGGCTCTTCTTTCAAAAGGTGTGTGGTGAATATTATTTATGCTCTTGACAGCACGCACAGAAGTTTCTGTTCTTCTGAGGATCTTACTTCAGGGTTTGCTTACTTGATGCATGGAAGCCCTCTTGGTATTATCTTAGTTTGCTTAGATAAAAGAGGAGTCAAGCAAAGAATTTCTGTAGGTAATTTAAATAAATACTTCCTTTTAGAGTGAAATTTGTACTTGTGCATAAATGCAATCTAATGGTTCAATTCTGATCTACTTAAGGATGTGAAAGAATTTAATAACTCTTATTAATTCAGTGGTCTTTTAAAAGATCCCTCATGGGCATATCTGAGAACTGAACTTGGTTTGCAAACTGAAAGAATCCTAAAATGCTTCTTTTTCTTTTTGCTGATGGTGTGCAGGGTGCACGGTACTTTTTCACTGTAGGGGGTGAAAGATATATTCAAAGATACTCCTGCAATAATAAAATGAGGGTGTTGTACAGCCAGGGTTTAACTGGAAAACGCTCCAATTTTTAAAAAAAATAAATTTTCCTCCTCTCTGCGAGATCTTTGCCAAAGGGTGTACATGTTACTGTTGCAGCCAAAATTACTGTTATAGCCAAGGGATGTACACGTTTCTGTGTAAAGGCTTTGCCAAAGGGTGTGAGAGTTACAGTTCAAAGTTACAGTTGAAGGGGCATTCCTGGCTTTAACGTTTGTGATCTGCTTATCCAGTCAATTAAACGCGGTTTATTTTCAGATGGCTGAGGGGATTGCTCATGTGATGCAGAGGCTATTGCTATGGGAGCCCTCAAAAACAAGTTCCCTTTTAACTTTTTGCTGTTATGCAAGGTATTACTGGTACTCACGGTATTCCCCATTCCTTTCACAATACGTGCTTCTACAAAGAATAGCTTACCTCCAATTAAAGATGGTAAAAGTGCTCCATTTTTTTTCTCTAAGTGTGCCAAATAAATTGCCAGTCTGCCCTAGGCCATGCGTGGCTCTTTAGCAGGCTACTGTGTGCAGCTGTAGTCACATTTTGCATGGTTTTGAATTAATGGCAATAGCTAAAGAAATGGATCTGGTTGGCAGACTGAATTCTTCAGTATAAATAAAAAGCTTAATCCTTTACTGTTGTATCAGAGATCTTCACCGTGCCAATGAATTGTTTCTTCCATTGTTGTGGTTGAGCCTAAGCCATGCTATAACACTGGCCATGGTTCATATGATCTATTTTGCTTTAGGAGAAGTTGAATTAAAACTTCCATGGACATTGGCCACTAGATCTCCTTTGACCATATAGAGACCAGAGTGGTTTCCTCACAAGGAAGAAGTATTTTGTTCAAATTTGCCTTCAGACATTTAAAGAACTCACGTTGGCCTTTAGACATTTACAGCAGTGCTAGTTGTTCAATACATCAGAACTAAAGAAAGATGTCTAATCTTTCTGAAACAGATATGAAAAATTTGCCCTCTTGAGATGCTTGTTTTTCTTCATAGACTAGAGAATTTGGCAGGATTAAATGAGACTAGATCAGGTCTAACTTCTACGTAAAGTTAGATGAAATAAATCTCTGTCTCACCACTGATTTACACCAGAAATAAGGCAGTTCAAAGAAAGACAAATAAGGTGAGTGGGAACAAGGAACACTTTTGTTTGATATGTGTACGATGAGGAATTAATTTAGAGGTAAAATAGGTAAAGAATAACATAATAGGCTGTTGACCAGCAGACTGGAAGAGACAAAATTAATACAGATACCTACTCCATTCCAGTCAAGAGGAAAGGAGGCTCAAATTGGATGGAACAAGCTTGAACATGGAAAAGGAACTCCTTTCCTCCATACTGCAAAATCATCCCATACCATGACAGAGCAAGATTCCAACAGCTTCAAAGGACTTAGAAAAAATGGCAGGTATATCAAAACAAGGAGGATATCAGCAGTTGTTTTAGTTAGTGAGAAAATGCAATTACTTTCTCACACAGGGTTAAAGGGTTGCACTGTTCTTGCATGATACATACAGATTGGTGTAAATTGAACTACTGACCTTGTCATTAGTCATTATATGAGAAACCTAAAAAAAATTGTACATTAGCCCCAAGCCTATGTTTGATTTCTGGATGTGTAGCCATATTTACCTAATGCTTGTAAACAAGCCAAAACTTGCATGCATAAAAATGAGATTTTTCTTTACAAATTTGTTTAGAATTTGCTCCTTATGTTGCATGTAAAAAGTAACATTGCTTTTATTTGATGAAATGCAATCACTTCTAACTTTCTCTTTTATGTCTTCCACTTTTACAAGATGTTTCTTCTGGCAATATCAGTCAACTTTCTTTACCTTGCTCTTTGTTCCCACAGTGCCAATATTTCTGTGCTGCTGACTTCTGCACATATCCTCAGGAGTTTTTTTGATGATACTGTGAACAGGAGACCCTGGATGTTTACCAACTCCTTACTTATTTATTATACCTGGCTCACTTCCTAGGACACAGAGAAAACAATGTCTGTTCTTGTTGATTGCTAAACAAACCTTGTAAGGAAGCAGTCCTCCAGTATGTCTAGGAACATTGCTTCTTCCCTTGGGACCCCATTGCTGTCATCAAGAGCAACACCTGGAAAATAGTGGCTGTCTGAGCTTTCTTACAAACATTGCTACCTGCACATTTATCCACATTTTTCAGCAATATGAAAAGGGATGTCTGTTCTGTTTTCATCTTGTTGTCTTTAGTACTTACTGAGTTACACCTTGAAATCTGTGATCTGCATTGCCAAATATAATTTACTGAAATAATCTCTTCTACATTTAATCCAAAGCTAAACCACATAGCTTTGATTAACTCATCAGGGTATGGAAAACTCCAAGGCCAGAAGGAAAGTTTGTGTTCCTCAAGGAATTTGTGATTCTGCTGCTTTTCTGTCGGTGTTATGTGGCATTATATGGGGCTGAAATTTTCAGCACTGCCCTAGAGATTTGGATACTAATATTCCCTTAAAACTTCATCCTAAATATTTCCAAAAGCATTCTAGGAATGCTCATACATATGAGTCTTTTCTCCTATCTCTGACTGACCTTCCATATAAGTCCTTATGCAACATTAAAACTTGCATTATTCCAACTGCATCTCCTTGATGGTGCTGCCTTTTACATTGATTGTAGTGAATCTCCAGCAACAAGACTTTGCATCTTCTTTTACATGTGCCAGGAAATTTGTGTTTTTCCATGGATTTTCTTCCGGTCTACTACAATTTTAATGCAGTGATGTTTCTTCCAGAGCTCCTAACACTATTTTAGAACTGAACAATGTCTGGCAAAGAACAGTCAATACTTTAGTTCTGAAGGGCTTTTTAAGCAGCTGGAAACCCTGGCTGTCAACCTGCTACACAGCAGTTTATGTATGTCTCCTTTGCACCACAGTCTCTGGGATTTATCAGTGAAAACTGAAACTGTCCAATCACTGGAAGTCTTTCAGTGGAAACAGTGCTGGCAAAGCAGAAGAAAACAAGGAAGAAAGACAGCAGAGATAAAAGATATATTTAAAAAAATGAAATCGGCCTCTGAACTGCTGATGATATTTCTGAATGGTTTTATTTTTAAACATGTTAAGTGATATTTTTCCCTGAAGAGGCTTGACTTCTCTCACTGCTTGAGTGCATGGTGTGATCAAATAGATGACCAGAGTCTCAGTTCCAGGCTCTGACTTCTTGGTCTGTATCCCAAAGGGTCTCCTTCCATAGCTCCTATTTCTGGAATTCCCAGTAAAATGCCACAAGCTCTCTTGATTGCATTCCTGAGCAGGAGGGGAGTTTCACCATACCTTTGTGCCCACCTCACCCCACAGCCAAGAGATGTTGCCTTTTTCCTTGTCCTGCAGGAGTCCAGGGCACAGCCAGACAGAGCCTCCTTCACTGATTCCACACAAACCCATTCATCCCCCACTCCATGTGCCTCTAGAAGCTCAAAGACTGTTTCCCAATTTTATCACCTGACAAATTTCCAAGACTTTTCACTTCACTCAGTCTGACAGAAAAAGGAGAACACAACTCAAATTCCCAGGACTGTGTCACAGGTCCTACAGACTATGACACACATCCTGCTGTTTGATTCCTGACATGACTGGGGAATCATGTGTTGCACTGCAGCAAGTTTGTTCTTGCACTGACCTGCATCTGCTGAGTCCATGACACAAGAGGTTACACACAGCTTTAATAACTATAACTCCCCTGTTTTATCTGCCACACTGAGTGCATCTAAAGACAAATATGGACAGTAGATAAGCATCCATGTGTGCCACAGAGGGTAAAGTCAGCCCAAGTGTGAAAGAGACAATCCTGCTTACCTCATCTGTATCAGCCTAGGAGAACATCCACGTCTGACTTCGTTGCCAGGGAGGAGGGAGGCATCTCCTTGTCAGACACTTCCAACCTGCTTTGTGAGTAGAGGTGTCATAGCCAAACTCACAGTGCTCCAAGACAGTGGGGTTGGTGAGCAGGGGCTGGCATTTACTGGATGGGACAGGTCAGGGACACAGCTAGTCCAGATGAGCCAACCACTGTGTATGCTGGGAGTCAGACCCATCAGCATCTTCAGTGGAGATCCAGAGTCCATTCTCTGGTTAGCACTGACCCCTGGATGCACTGTCTGCTTGCCTTGCATTTAGAGCATCTGCTGCTGGCCACAAGAACCTCATCCTCATCATCCTCCTTTAACTTGTTAACTTGTTAACAAACATTGTCCTGATGATTTTTATGCTCTGAATGGTCACTCTACTTGTACCACAAAGCTGATCATGCCAGAGAGCTCAAAAGTATTTTCAAAGCAGTTGAAAACTCTGATGTTTTCCTGGTACCCTGGGCCAAATCACCCAACCTGACTTAACTTGTGTAAAGCAGTGACCCAAAACTCAACATTCCTGGACTTTTCCAGGCTTGTACTGGGATTTTCACAGCTCCAGATCTAACAGTGTTCAAGCAAGAACAGTAGAAAAGCAAGCTTTTGGCCTCTCTCTTTATCTTTTGAGGAAGTTAACCACAATAGAAGTTAGATATTTATACAATACTTTGAATTGGTCTGGAGGAAAACAAAAATCAGTCACACAGCTGTTTTGGGCTGTTTTTCTCTCTCTTGCTCTGATGCACAATTTAAGCCACTGATTAATCAAACAATAAATTGACAAGAACCCTGATTTATATAGAGTTAAGTTACAACACACAAATATTTGCATAGTGTTGGATGTAGCTTTAAACACGGACTCCATAAGTATTTTTTTTAAGCATGAACATTTCTTGAGTATAATCCAAGTGCAAAACTCAAGCTCTTCCTCCTTCCTGATGATTTGAATGGATGGATTGTGGCAAGAGTCACACTATTTGTGTTAAAACCTTAATCTGATAAATAACTCTCAGGATGATTTTTAAAAACACAAAGGGCAGTAATGTGTCTTGCTCCCACTAACAATTCAATAGAATTAGGCACAGTGCTCCAGTTTACATTTTTAAAGATTTACCTTCTTTGTCTTGAAAGCTGTGTTGACAGCAAGCTCCATTCAGGACATTCCTCTGAGAGAAGCCAACAGGCAGTCTCAGACCTTCCTGTGGAGGTGTGAAGGACAACTGAGTAACCAAAGAGCAGAGAAAGAGACTGATGTGCTGCAAGCAAGGAAAAAAATAAATTTCTCAAGGTAAAATTGTCAACTGCTTGTCCATGACTCAGAATCTGAAACATCTCTCAAGAAGTAACTGCAAAGTGACATATACACACACGCACATCTATCTCCCTATAGATGTCTATTTATCATTATCTCTATATCTCTATATCTCTTATCTTGTTTAGGTATCAAAAATGTCTTCTAAGGTTATATTCCTTTGTCAAGAAAGGACTAATGTTGTTTAAGACAGCCCTTTGGAGAGGTGAATTCTGTTTTCTGTGCTTTAGTGTGTTGTCTCATTGTGGCACAGTGCTCTGTGCATCCTACAAGGTGATTCTTGTGAGGGTTTTTTAATGCAATTTAACTAATTGTGTTCAAATCCATTATTTTAAGACTGTGTAACACATGGATTTAAAAGGTAGGGTAAATAAATATTTGAGGCTTTGCTAGAGTTTCCAGCTGTTTTGAGGAGTTGAATCTAAATCTTGATTTGCTAAAGCAGTGCTGGGTCCCCACAGCAATTCAACTATCTCTGCCTCAGTTTCCTTATTTGTTGGATGGGAAGGAGAGTACTTTTAATTGTCTTTAGGGAGGTAAGCCATACTGTTTGCAAGGTGTCATAGTCTGTCGGGCTTTTGCTAGCACATGGGAGCACAGTGCAACTCCTTCTGTACCTTCTGTTAAATCCTGCAGCCCTCCAGGGCCCTGCTGGGCTCACCTCTGTGCTGGGTAATTCTGCACAGAGGGGCTCTCTGGGCTGGTGCTCCCGTGCAAGCAAAGCTGTCGTGACACAAGAGCAATGCCTGCGAGGTTGCCCGCAAACAAAGCCATGCTTACTGAGTTTATCTGCATGAATTGGTAGAGCTTGCCTGTTCCTGCCCAGTTCTTTTGGCTCAGACACCTTAATTCTGAATATATCCCTTGCTATATGCTGAGTAATCTGTTGTGAAAAATGCCTCCGAAGAGGCCCCATTATGCAGGCTCTCCTACCAGGCAGCATTAAAATCCTGCCTAAGTGGCCTGATGGCTGATTAAAGTCCCAGAAGTTTTTAAATGATTATTTATGCTTCTCAACCATTATCAAGTGATTATTGAAGCACCTTGCCGGAAGCCTTCTTTGTAGTGAGTAATGAAATAATGCAAATTGATGAGAGCTGGTGCCAATTTTTAAAGGAAAACAGGCTTCATTGGGTGACAGGATCAATGTAGTTTGTGTGAACTGTTGAAAAGTTTTGTCAACGGGTACATCAGCCACCCCTTCATGACAACCCACACAGGAGGGGGTCAGAGACCAAAACCTTCCTGACCTCTCTGGTTGGGAGACCTGGGCAGTGTTTCTGTAAGTATGGAAACAGAGAGGGGAAAGAAGACCCCTGGAGAGTGAAGACATGGAGGAATCCCAGAAATACGTAAAGCTTTGGCTCTACATGGATGCACTGAGTCATAGATCATCATATCACACAGATTTACACATTTTGCCAGCATCCCAAGATCACAGCAAGGGATCACTGCAGCTTTCTCAGACCTCTGACATATTCTGTGGCTAGGACCACTGAAGGACAGGATGAAGTTCAGGTTCAGTTTAAGTTTTTAGATTATATAGGATTTAGTAGCTTGTCAACAAAATATACAAGCACCTACCAATCTTAGATTTGCCATTTTGAACAAGGTTTTGGCCAGCTATGGTTTAAGTCATCATTGCCTGAATGTTGTTCCAGTTTGTAGTATTTAAAATTAACCAAGAGACAAAGTCAAGCTTGAAGATAACCAGCTTCATGAAGAAACTATCTGATTGAAAAGAGAAAAAATATCAAGAAAAAAAAATTACTAAGATCCTAACCTTCTAATTTTGTTTTAATTATGATTGCTATTAGACTCAGGATATTCAGTGGCAGTTAAAATAATTTTCAGACATATTTCTATTACCTCCATGACTTTGAATTAGCCCTTAAACATTAATGAAAATACACTAGGAATAAAAAGTAGCACTTTCACTGTCTCAGTTTCTCTTGGAACTGAAGGTGTGTAATAAAAGATTAAGGATTTATTAGTTTCCTTCTTTGTTTGCTTTTCACTGGGCATTGTGCCTGTGAGAAAACTCTGATTTAAAGTTACTGCATTGCAGTATGATGTGCTCAGTTGTGAGGCTCAAATCCCAAATGACAGGCCAACTGAGATTCCTCCCAGCTAGGTCTCATCTAAACTAACCCTTTTTATTTTTGAGCACCTTTTTATTTTGGAGACAGATATGGAGCTGAAATTTTAGAAAAATATTTTGATTTGGATATTTAAATATTCTTGGTGTTTAAAGCTGCAGTTCAGCCCCACTCCACTGGAGTTTTTCATTTGTTATTGTGTCCAAAACATTCAATGTGAGCCCCTGAGAGCTCATTGTGGTAGATAAAATTGAGCTGAGTCTGAGTCTAGTTGCTTAGTCCATTCAGACCTACTTCAGACTCTTCCAGAAACAGGAACCTTGCCTTTAATTCGTATCCACATGCAAAGTGCAGAGCATCTGTATTTCCCACAGTGAGGTACTAAGGTTTGTGTGGAAGTCAGTTGGTTTAGATATTTAAACATTTCTAGTTCCTAACTTCTAAGTTCTGGAGACCTGGCATAGCATTTAACAAATGTCTAATGTGTGCAAATGCAGTTTTGCCCAGCCCAAAGAAATTAAATTGCTGCCACTGCCAACTTTTGCATTGCTCCTAATTAATCATGTTTAACTTTATTGTTTGCAACAGAGGAATCAGCAGCTCCACAGACTTGTATTAAAGAGTGCAGGGATGTCATAGATGTCCATGGAGTCACAGAACAGATTGCTGAATGTCCTCATATTAGGAGGCAGATCATGATGACATTCCAACAATCAATACATGTAATAATTGTATAAAATAAATGAAAAGGGAAGAATCACCAACAGCTATGGCCCTTATATTTTTTAAAAAATGTAAATACAATCACTTCAATTTCCATAACAAAGTTAATGTCCCTGCCAGAAGCTGGGAAGATGGTTGCTGGATACATATTAGACTGAGGAGTTAGAGTTCATAACTACCACCTGCCCAAACAGAGCCTTAGCTGCACCAACCAGATATTTGGGGCCCATCATGTGGCCAGATATACAAGAATGATGGGGCCACATGGCCAGTGAAGGGCAACATAGCTAACGAGGAAGATGTCAATCATGGACATGGTTGCACAAGCTCATTTTAGTGCTTGCACTCCTTGACAGGGAGAAGCAGCTCTGATAGAAGGAACCCTCTGAAAACTCCTCTCTGTCTGTCCTGTCAACTGAGAACACACACACTCAGAGCCAGGAAAGGACCTCATTCCCTGAGGCCATGATTCCTCTTCTGGTCCCTGAATGACAAGGACAGCAGTGGGGAAGGAAGACAAGGCTGGTATTGTTGAAGTCCATGTGGCTCCACCAGGTCCCTCAGAGACACAGGGTGGTTTCAGTGGAATGTGATGTACATTACACATTTCTGATCTCCCTTGAATGTGCAACAGCACTGGAGCCCTTCCCTGTTTACAGGGGACTTTGATTTGCTCTCTGGCCACAGGGTCTTCCTTAGCTGTACCCACAGTGCTTTATCGTGTGAAAAAGGTGCTCCATCCAAACAATGTGAATTAAAGCAGGTCTAGAGAATTCCTTCTTTGTAATAAGTTATCCATTAAATACCACTTGAGCTTTTCTTGTTTTAAAGCATATGTCAACATAATCTCAAATACTTTTTATAAAGTACTAGTAGTAAGTCATTAAAAATGACAAAAATGTCTTTAATCTATAAAAAATATTTTAATCAACTGAGATATCTTTTTCAACATAACAAAATAAACACAACCCAGACTAGGCTATCTAATCTTCAGCTCACAGCAGGATGACTTTACAACAGAATGTCAGAATCACCAGCTAAATTCATTGGGTGCTTACTGCTCTCAGGAGCTTTCAGGTATGTTCTACTCACTACTGTGGAATATCCTAGTTCTTTTTAAATATTTACAGATGTCGAATATTTGTATGTTTGCATTTCCTCAGGGGTAAATACTTGCACTTTCTGAAAGGTGCCATGACTGAGAAATAGGAAATAACTTTTTGGTAGCCATTGCTCAAAGGTAAAAGAATCATTCAATAATGTTTGTGAGCAGCCAATCAGAATTTTCATCCCCTTCATTTGATTCAAATGACCAGAAATCTTGGAAAAGGCAGAGGAATTCAAAGAACAAGGAAGAAACTGGTAATTATATGAAATGGAATAGAGTTTGGGATAACCACATATGGCATAAACATATAGCATTAATAAAGATAATATTTATCCATGTAGCATGCTGCATAGTTGATAAGCTACATTGAAAGGTGACCTTCTGTTTTTAAATTACTCTAATTGAAGCTGATCTGTATTTTATATGGTGAAGCCATAATAAAGACCAAGATGCAGTGTAAAAGTTTATGATAATTATGCACATGATTCACAATGCCTGCTTGATCTCCACTCATATTTCATATTTTATTGTATGACAATTATCAAATATGTCTTTTCTGTGATCCTTATTCCCTTTCATGCTGCTTCTAATGGAACAGAAGAGATCTCCACAGAGGGATTGCAACCATTTAGTCATATAAATAGAGATGGAAATCTCTCCCTGGTATTTCTTTAAGTAAATATTTTCTGAGATTTAATAATCACATGGACGATGGACAAATTTAACTTCCACTCAGACCAGTTTTGTAAAGTAAATTTCATATATTTTTCTCTTCTCCATTAGCTGTTTTGCTAGTTCTATTTGCTAACAGTTACTGGTGATCTATCTAATTTCTCCATTAAAACATGAAGTATACTGTGTTTTATGTGCCGGTTTCACACATTTACACAAACACAGACAGATTTCTTTCTCAGTACAGGCAATACAGAAGCCTTTTTACACCATTACAGCAATAAAGGGAACTGTAGTAAAGGTGAAGAAAAGGTGATTCACAGCTAGAAAGAATACACTTACTGCTTCTTATTTTCTCATAAACTAAGCATATGAGGGTAGACATGAGTCAGTATTTGCTTTATTTCTGAATTATTTCTTCATTATTTGTTTGCCTCTATTTTCTTTAGAAAAGTGTTACCAATAGTTAAAAATTGTTGTGATTTTTTTGCTAAAATTGATTATTTGTGTAGGAGTTTTTAGCTATGTCTCTTCTTGGAAAGTAGCCTGCCTCCTCTGCAAAACAGTATTCCAATAATGCTTGTGTTTCTCACCTCTGGGCTGGAGAGACTATGAAAAGTATCTCCCTTTTTAACAAATCTTTCAAAACTACTCAGCCCCTTAATTTCATTATAAATTGGACTTGTACAAATCCTTACAAGTATGGTTGCCCTTTGACAGTTCTTCCTGCTTTAGTCTTAGAACAGCAATGGGAACAGAACTCTTGATCACAGCAGGAATGCGTTTATGATCATGCATTGCTCAAGTCTGTTTTTATTTCTCGTTTTATGTAAAATGCTGCAGTAATCCCTTTAGAATTCCCCTCAGCTTAAATCTCAGAGACTGTTCAAGACTGCCTCTTAATGTCTCAAGAGCACTTCAGCTCACATAAGCCTCATATTCAACAGGTAAAGCCCACTTTGTTCTATAGAGATGGCTGAAGTAATGTAAAATTAAAGATTTAATCTTCTGTGGTAACTCAGACTGTCCTCAGTGCAGCACAAAGACACTAAAAGTCTGTTAACTTTTAAGTAAGTAGAAAATTCTTTGATTGACAGTGGTCTGCTGTATTGATCCCAAAAACTATGCCACAACAAATTTTATTACAATTGGGTGAGAAGACTTATTGCACACTTTGGGAATGCAAGGGGATTAATTTCACTATTAACAGGTTTTCTCCATTATAAATTTTAATTGACAGGATTTAAGGGCAATTGAAGTAGAGACCAAACATTTTGGACAAATTAGGGAAGGATTTTTTTGGGTTTTTGTTGCTTTGGGGGTCTTTAAAACTAAATTTAGACGGAAGCAGTCAAAGGAATGACTGGACATTTGAGAGTTCAAATAACTGGTAATTATATGAAATGGAATATAGTCTGCACACTTTTATTCTCATTAGGAACTTCACACAGGAGCTTTACTGATCTGTACCTTTAATGTGTTTTCTCCCAGCTAGTGGACAGATGCTTGCACAATGGACTCCACCAATTAATGCAGCCCAGGCTGACAATCAAAGTGGGTTAATATAGACACAGCCAAACTTAGCACATATTTCCTCAGCCACAGATCAGTCAGGTGCTTCCAAACCCCCCTAGTCTTACCCTCAGCAAACCAACAGAAGCTGTGTTAAAGTTGTCTGGGCTGGTATCCCTCAAGTCTCACAACAAGTTTGCCAAGAAGAACAAATGCAGCCCACAAATGACTCGAGAAGCAAAGCAGCCAGGCATTTTGGTTGATGCTTTTGAAATAATTGTGATATTTCACTGGTACTTTTCTACCTTGAACTGAGACCAAAAGTTGAAATGTTAATTTCGTTGTGTACCTAAGTGTTCTGGAAAATTGCAGATGGTCAGACACCTAAATGAAACATTTGCTCTGAGAATAATTAGTACTAATCTGTTTCCAATGCCATGGCTCCAAATCCTCATCAAAGATGTGGAGGACCAAGTAGGTCCCAAATACAAGGTGACTGAACAAATCTTTAGCCTGTGTTGACTTGACTTTACATGAGAACTTTACTGACAAGGGAAGCTTAGACAGATTCCTCACGTGAACACACAGAAATCCATATTTGAGCATCATAATATGTAACCTGCACCCTACCCAACATGATTAAACTGCTGTAGCTGTCTAGTTTGCTCATGAAGACCATAATCTTTGCAGAGTGTGTGATTCCTTTTAAAATGTAGCATTGGAACATCCCTGACACGATATTCCTGCAGTATTTAAAACTTTCTTTTGGGGCAATGTTCTGAGATTTGCGAAACGGATATAAAAGGTTACAAAGAACTGAGGTCTATGGATCATTTCTTTTTACCTCTGTTTTGATAGCTCCCCATCTAGAAGAATTGAATTTTTTTCCCTCTCTGCCTTCTTTCCTTTGCATTCTCTTGCTCCTGCTTCATGTATTGCATTCAAAATGCCAGATTCAATGGAAGATTGGAAACTGCTGGCAATATTCAGACACCATTTTCAGTAGCGTAGCTTGGTGGCCATGGGAAGCACTCCCATCCAAAAGGTGACTGGATGCAATGCAGTGGGCCTCATTCTCCTCTTTGTTGTTCCATTTTCAGTTAAGTAAGACCTTTTCATTGAGACCAAGACCCTAGGAACATCCCTCTCTTGTGTGTTTTGGAAGATGTCCCAGATCTGTACCCAGTGGACACCTTGAGCATGAAAAGCAGAGAGAAAAGGTTCCTTCAGCTTCTCCTTTTTCCCCAAAATTCCTGTGTAGCTTGACAGTAAGGCAAAAAGATTTTGGGAATGCTATCATTAAAAACTGCTCTGAGCATAGAAGAATCCTGACAATGGACCTTTTACAAGAAGGCTGTGTTTTACATTGTAAGTAAAAGAAAAGTAAGATTACATTTACTTTCTTTTATCTTTCAGAATCCAAAGGCTTATCTTCAATTTTCAAATACTCTTAAGTGAACAAGAAATATGTGTTTGGGCAAACATATAATTGCCAAAATCCCTTAAGACCCCAAGTAAAAACCTCAAAATCTAACCTAGGTTTGCCCCGCACCATCCAGAATCAGTCACTCAGCTGTTTTGGAGATGCAGTTTCAAATGGCTTGATGAAAGTGTGCAGCCTCATGGGCAATTTCATTTTGTAAATGTAAGCTCTGTGAGGAGTGCCAGGATAAAGATAGGGCTATAACTACTTAAAGAAAAGGCAGAGGTTGCTCCTCCAGTGTTCACCTCCCTATCTTGGGGCTTTACCCCTTTGCCCATTATCATAGCAGTTGAGTGCTTGCCCTGTGAAAGATCATAACTGTCTGGGAAGGCTGTAAAGGAAAAGGAACACATCTAAAAAAATTCCCTAAGCCCAGCTATCATCTCACTGCTCTGCCCTGGGGTTCTTTAGTAGTCCTCAAGTAAATAGTTCAGAAACATCTTTTTGAACAAACTGCAGTAACACTGGCAATGTTACCCTACTTAAGCCCAGCCAGTGATAAATACTGGGGCTGAGGCTCCCATTAGCTCATTTTGCTTTAACATAGGGTCTGAGATAAGTTTTTGCAACTTTTCAGGCTCTCAGTGTCTTACCCTCAAAGTGAGAGCAATGCTTTAGTTCATCTAGAATCCATTACAAAAGTCAGGAAAAGCTCTGGGGCCAGGAACCAAACCTGAGGTCTCTCTCTGCAGTTGCCAATCACTGCATCAGACTTGCTATGTCCAGGTTATTTCTCATCTCTTGTCCTTCAACATACAGAGACTTGAATTTTGTAATTCTTTCTCTAGCAATAGGTCAATAAAGGAGAGGCAGAGAGTGCCTGAGTATGACCAGCTGGTGGAAAAGCCAGTGCTCTCTTTGGGAATGCATGAATTTGGTCCCCTTTGACTGAAGGAGACTGGACCTGGCTGAGCTCAGCCTCACCCACAGCCAAGACTACATCCTGGGGAGTCTTTGCTTCACTTTTTTATAAACACCCAATTTCTTATGAACCTTTAGACACCGATGATCTCACAAATACCTGCAGCCCAAATTCAGTTTAGATGCCTGGGATTTTTTTACTGTGGGCCATGAAATCTGCATTTAAGTGCTGAAGTGCTTGTTTGGCTGTTACTGCTTTTGACATTCTCACCTCTAACAATCAGTGTGTGTTTTGCCACTGACTTCAATACAGATAGAATTTTTCCTTAATGTCTTGGAGCTAATAGCCTGTTACTTGCTACCAGCTATGACTGGGCAATTTTTGTACTTATTAGAGGAGATGAAACACCCTTGATGTACCAGCTAAAATTTTTAATCAATCCAATGTAAAAATCCTCTTTTTCCTAATAGAATATTCTGTTTCTCCCAGCTACCTGGGAAATTCCATTATCTCCTGTCATGTGTCAAAATATATCCACTGAGTATTGATATCAAGCAATTATGTGAGACAAAATCATTTGTGTATGGTAAGAAAGCAGAGGCAAATGACTGCATTCTGAACTGCCTCTCTTGGTAGCAGAGTGGAAAAGGCTTCAAACCTCATATGGAAATAAGAAATGCATGTAAATTACTTTGTCTAAATAGATTTTCATTAGAAGTGAAATCCAAGCAGTTCAAAAATCACTAACGTTCACTGGCAAGAGCCAAATGGCTGAGTCAACATCACTTTTAGTCTTTAGTTCTTTTCTATAATGCTGAACCACTGAAATAGTCTGATCAAACTTGGCATTGCATTGTGCCAGATTAGTTAAGTCACAGACTGACTCATCCTTGGGGTATGACAAGTGCTAAATGAGCTACTGATCCTTTGCATTGCTGGGTACAGCTCACTGTGGGACTGGGACACAGACAATAGGATATATTAATAGTGGGTGGCTCTGTCCTCCTGTTTAATTATTCTTATTTATTCTGAATAGGTTCTCTTCTTCACTCTAGATGCTGGTTATTTTAGCTGTGATGGAAAGGAGAGTAGTCCAACACTCTTAATTTGGAAAACTGAAGGGTCATCAAGATTCCCTATGTCAGTATGAGCAGGACTCAAATTGCAGGCCTGAAATCCTACATGTGTGTACATGGTACAGCCTCCAGGACATGAAGAAGGAGGTGTACCATGAGCTCTAAGCAGGATTATGCACTGCAGAGGTAAGGATTGTGCTCTACTGTGCATCCAAGAGCATCTCTGTGCTCAGAGATGTGCCCTTCAGGCAGCCAGGCTGGGAGAGCTCTCCTGGGAAAGCAGATTCCTCAGGGGCATAGCCTGAAATCCAAAATATGGATGCTGACTGAAAGCCAAAATTTTCAGGGTTCAGCAAGGGATTTTTAAGTGTAGGTATCTGAAGTCTGCTTGTGTGGAAGATATCCTGATGTGCATCCATTCAGGTGCAGAACAAGGAGGCAAGAAACAGGGTGACAAGCCTCCCAGCAGCCATTCTCACTCCTTCTTTCAGGATGCATAACTTTTCTCTGTAATTCTTTGGCTACAACTCTGTTGAAGGACTTGGAACTTTATGGCCTTGTGTGCTGCACTTGCTTTCCTCTGAGGAATTGCTTTGGATTCAATAAAAAGATATGCTAAATGGAAAGCTGTTCCAGGTATATCTCAAGGTGGTTTAGTTTGCATTATTATCCACTGGGGATATTCTTATCATGTTATTTGTGTGCAGAACTGTCATAACTAACACAAACAGGCCTGCCCCATCCTTGTTTCCCTTGAGCTCCATAGCATCCAACACTTTTGAATCTGTATAGAATACAGAAATGCACAGTTCACCTTTACAGTATTAATTGAATGACAATGCTTAGCTTAAAAAAAAAAAAAAAAAAAAAAAAAAAAAAAAAAAAAAAAAAAAAAAAAAAAAAGAGGTTTTGTTTGCCNGTGACTTGGTTTAGCTTTTTGTTCATTATCAGAGTGAAACCATTCTGCCTGAATCCACCTCAGTGATGCTCCTTGAGTGCTCTCCTACATGATATTTTTGGGAGATTTTTGCCATTTTAAAAACAAAACCAAAACCAAACCAAACCAAAGCAACCAACCAAACAAACAAACAAACAAAAAATAAAATAACCAGAAAAAATTTAGCAAAAAGGATCTGGAACAGGTACTCAGTTATGAATTCAAGATCCCTGTCTCCAACCCAAAGACAAAGCAACTTCCCACAAACAAAGCAGGAGGTTGCACTGAGATGAAGTTGCCCACACAGCCCTGGCACTATATACAGAGGGAAGAAAACAACTACAGCTGGAATGAAGTATCTGCAACAGTTTCTCAGATGATTAAAGACTTTTCAGACAGATAATATAATCTATTGTTACTGGCTCTCACAACTTACATTGAAAGCTTAGGTATAAGTCCTCCTCCTGCTTTCTGAACTGTTGCATGGGACAGTTTTAGGGGCCTCTAAACTTGTTTTTCCAATAGAACCAAACATCTGAAATGGCTGAGACTGGTGATATACTGGTGATACACTGGCACAGGTTGCCCAGAGAAGCTGTGGATGTCCCTGTTCAAGGCCAGGTTGATGAGGCTCTGAGCAGCATGGTCTAGTGCAAGGAAGGTGTCCCTGCCCATGGCAGGAGGGTTGGAACTGGACAGTCTTTAAGGTCCCTTCCAACACAAAGCATTATATGGTTCTGTGATTTGAGAAACCTGGATCTTCTTACTGGGATGTCTGTGCTCCCTGGATCTTGGGTTGATTCCTGGTTTGCTCTTTCTGTAGAAGTTGCACCAGATCTGAGGGGAGCAGCCCCTCTGAGCTGCTCTCACCTGTAGTTTGACTGAACACTTGCAGGTGTGGTTGGGGCTGTAGTCTCTGGGGTTCTCACTAGGGTTAGTAAAAATAAACATTGAAACTTAGTAAATTAACTCTTACTTATGCAAAGTTCATTTAGTACAGCAAAAGTACAGCAAAACCTTATGGTATCTTTTTTCATATCCTGGACATTGTAGTAAATTTGGTTTGGTCCATGACAAGTTCTCCCAGAGTAATAGCACAAGGTCTGAAGTATAATTTCAGGCTCTTGATAGACATTTGAATAGCACCTCCTGGTCAGCAATAGAAATCCTTCCCTATCTTAACCTCTGCCAAATTAGTTCCATAAATGCTTTAGTACTAAGATATTTGTAAGCTGGAAAAATTAGATATTGAGAATTAGGTATTGTCTTGGTCCAGGAAGGCATGCAAGCTTTTAATAAAGGCAGGTATGATATCAAACTAATAATCACTCATTTAGAAATTGCTAAATGCTCTGAAAAACTGATATTTGGAGAGTTTAAGACAGACCCAAAAAGTAAGAAACAGCTCTTGCTACTGGTGGCTTGTGAAGCCATGAAATATGTCTGACGTTCACTTTCCAGGTCTGTGAGTCACACAGATGCCACATCTTGCTTTAACCAGAAACAAGACCCACTTTACCCAATAAATTGACCAGACAAGGCTGTTCATTTGACCTTAATTACCCAAGTGTTCACCCAATATTATGCAGACAGACAACATCAGTTGACACATTGGTCCTGCTAATAGTGATACTTAGCACGCCCTACCATTTTTCATCTTCAAAGCACTTTCCAAATTTTATTTAATTAATATCTTTGAAGATGCCAAACTGTTTGCTGATATTTCACTGATAGTCTCTGCTCTTTCCAGAGCAGAGGAAAAGATGCTATTTCCTAATTAGGTTTTAGTAAAGACACTACTGACTTCCCCTTCTTCTCATCTGGTTTTCAGTATACTTCTATTTCCAGCAATCTGACCTCTCACCAGTCGGCACCTGGGGAATTATTGCCTTACTTGCCTTTTAAATGGCAGATAACAAATTGCTGTCAAAGTAAAACCTTTCCATTTTTCTCTCAGACAAATTTAGATTTTACATGTTTAAGTCTCAGGACTTCAATCCTTTTAGTCAGTAACAAAGTAGGAGCCGATTAGCTCCAAAAAATTCCAAATAATTTTCTATCTTTTAAATATGTTTCTTAGGTATAGTTTCCTGACTTTCTGCTTGTAATAGTCTTAAAAACATTTGTTAGATGCTTGAATTATAGGCCACTGTTTCAGCAGAAGCTTTGGCAGGTTGTTGAAATATGGATGTGTTTCTGGACCTTTCATGTTTTCATGGAGCATCTAAAGCTGCATACAGTATATTACATGTCACTAACACTGCTGCATCTGTCACTCTCAGAGGGGAACTGGCTACTGGCAGAGTGCACTCCAAAGTCATAAACAAGCATTTCTACCAAGGCCATGAAGCTCATAGCTGTTACACACAACAGTGTGTAAAATTTAGGGGTAAAAAAGTATCTGCAAAGGATGACTCTATCTTATAAAATTAACTATGAAAAGCAGATTTTCAATAGGTGTGAGGACAGTCCATTGCTCAGACAGTTTTACATAGACAGAGAGCAGGTTGTTAGGATAGTACTTCAATGCCCTCCAAGCCACTCAAAAATTGTGCCTTACACTACATTACAAAATCCTCACTTGTTGAATTTTAAATGACCTAGACATTAAGGAAGATTAATTTCCTTCATTTTGTTCCAACCTCTCAACTATTTCTTCTAATTCTGCTCTAACTATAATCATCCTTCAAATACATATCTGTCAGACACAGAACTGTCCATCATTTTCAGAGCTTAAATACAGACACACACACTCACACTGCACGCTGGTGTGTGTGTCTGGCTGTGGCTCTTTCATCTGCAGTTCAGCAAAGAATTGAGCCTGCTTGCATTCTGCTCAGCAAAGCACTTAAACATAAAAGTAAGGATCAGGCTGAAGTAAAGCACATTGCAATTAGAAATGCATTGTTTAACTAAAGGTTGAGTTGGATGGTACTTTTTGATATCTTATACACTATAGGAAGAAACCTCCATACACTGTCTTTCTGGGATGAAAAAAATCTATTTCAGTGGGTACTTCTGCCAGCAGAAAATCCATCTTGCCTAACTCTAATAGGATGCTAATAACAGTAACAGTGAGAAACACCCAGAGAAGAAATACTTGCTAAAGATGTGATCAGAAACCAGTGTGCCCCTCAGGGACTCACTGTTTACTCCTCTGGAAATTTAGAGTGTTTTTTTCCAAAAGAAGAAAATCTTGATAAAAGTACATCCACCCTATAGAAAAAAGAAAATAAAGAGAAAAGAAAAAAATGAAAAAAAAAAAAAAAGCAGCCATTCGGAGTAAAATAAAAGAGAGATCTCAGTGAGAAACAATTTTAAACCAGTCTACTGCTTCCCCCACCACAATCCATTCATGGAACAAAAGGCCTCTGAGAAGCTGTGGACTAAGAGAGCTCATAGAAGAGGTACAGGAGATAATTTGCTTAAAAGAAAGAGCTGCAAAGCAAAGGTCACTTCAAAGACTGCCCAGAAATGTGGAATGCTGGCCTGCTCCTCCCTTTCACACTGCAGTGTTGCCATGATAGCATGCCCTATCCTACTTGTGAAATTGTTTCTAACCACAGAATATCTTGGTACCATTTTCCCTCTTCTCATGGTTTTCAGGATCAAACTGTTCTCGAAGCTCCATGACTGAAAGATGATACATTTAGTTGCAAAATGAACTATCTTGGTTTGTTTGTTTGTTTGTTTTTGACAGCTATATTTATAATTCTTTGCAGATTGCTCAGCTGGGGTTCAAAACTTTTCTTTAATTGTGCTTATTCTTCTGGAAGTGACGCGGTACATCCTGTAGTGGTTGAAACTGGATGACAAAATTAAAGTGAAAGAAGAGCTTTGCTGTCCTGTAGCAGTCAATTATGAAGCAAGCACAGACGCTGTGAAGAAAAAAAGCTTTTTTAAAATACTAAGAAACCAAAGCCATTTTGCCCTTCATGATTCTGAGGTAATTTGGTTCATTGTCATCAGTTTGGACACCTCTTCAAAGGTCTTTTTTTTTTTTTGTTTCTGGGCCATTCATAGTATTTTAGTTCACACTGATCATAGCAGAAAGCATCTCAAGATATATCTCCATTTGCTCCTGCAACTGAGATTCATTAAAATGTTTTGCATTAAAACAAGGCAGTTTCCCGAGGATGTCTTCAATAGTTTCTTTTTCTGACCATTATTTTCCAAGAATTCAAGTTGACAAAAGTATTGCAGCCATTGGAAACTTATAATTTTAAGTAATAATTACACTGAAAGAGGATTGAATCCTGTTAGTATGTGCAAAGCCATTCTGGTTTTTAAAATCCTGTTTCTGATGAAATGAAGAAGTCTGAAGAAGAGGCTACAGACTTTTACTTTTCTAGGACTACAGCAACTTTCAACCTCATTGGCTATGGTCTTCAGCATTGGCCTTTGGTAGCATGACAAAAATACAAAGGAAAAGAAAAAGAATTCTTTGTCAGTCCATTGTTTACCAATAGTGCAGACTTATTTTTCTCGAGGTATATGTATTTTGATATTTTCAAAATGAAATCAGCACATAATCCATCCATGAGTAATCTAACTTGTAGGAAAGAGAGAACAAAACGAGTGCTTTTAGATAAATCCTAATTAATTGTACATGCAAATGTCTTGGATGGATGTGGTCATGCAATTCAATTACATGACTAATTATGTTGGAATTATAATGCCATATTTAAATAGATAAACATATATAAAAGTGCCTGCCCAGGAGTTTGCATGCTGGAGACTGGGAATAGAATCATTTATTGGCTCTTTAGTGCCACCTGTTGAAAACTGAAAACTCATGCAAATGAATCTCTGCGCCAATTAGTCGCCCATTTAGAAGGGGAATGTCCACTTGCTTGGCTGGTGTGAAAGTCAAAACCTTAAGAAATTTAACAGCTGGGGTATTTGAAGCATGGTTGTCACCCTAAGAAGGAAAGTGTAACATATCATTGGGGATGCTGAGGACCAAGAGCCAAGCTCTTGGGACAAGTGGCACATTCATAATATCACATCCATTCAAAAACTAGGCTGGTTTCCCTTCTCACCAGTAAGTCATTGCAGCACATGCTTCAAAATAGGCATCCCGATTGCAGAAGCCTCTTCTTCCATCAGTAGATCTGTAGAAGTGCCTCTTTGCTGATTAGGAGCAGGATTACTGCTGCCTTGGTCATGCAGAGTTGTGCTGGCCACTCTGTGTAGTGTGCTGTGCCACACGAGGAGGGCAGTGTACCTGCTGTGTTTGTGTGAAGTTAGTGTAAGTACCCTGCCAGAGCACTGTGCTCAGCTCTGACAGCTCAGTGGCCAAGCTGCTGACATCACCTCTGAGGTCAAAAGAGCAGATCAGAGTAAAAAAGTATCCCAGAAGTTCCGTTTTCAGAAAAAATTATTTCTTTCCTGCTTTACTCTTTTACTTTAAAAAGTGCATCCATTTTAGACTATATTTTGCCTTTGAATTTAATTTATGATCAAGTTCTATCAAAAATGTAAATATGGTCATACCTCAGGCCTGGGCTTCATCTAATTTCTAATCTTCATCTAATGTCACATGGTTTGCCAAAGATGAAATAATGTAAAAATTCTTGTCAAAGAAGTAAAATCTATTGTGAAAAACCACTCATTTCACCCTCTTACCTACAAATTGAAAGGATACTCTGCCAATTTAAAAACAAGAGGTTTGATGACAGGAAGTAAGGTAAAGGTAAATCACATGTTTGCTTCACAAACATCTCATGTGGCACCATTGTTTAGCCAAATGGCACTTCAGGTGAGAAAGAAACACCATGGTGGAGCAGGACAAACCAGGGTGGAGGCTTTAGCAAGTACTGAGGTAACCAGGATGGTGCAGGGAAGCTAGGACAGTTTGTTCTGTGCTCCTCAATCTCTCTCCATCTCTGCAGGAACTTCTGTTGTGAAAAGTTAGTGAGAGTTTAAGGCCAATGTTTTCATTTCACTGTGGACTTCAAGTAATTTTAATGTAATAAAGCAAAATCACCATCTATGTCTCTTTGCCTCCAACTCTGCTGTGCCTTAAAACATAAAGTTTCATTCACACCATTATTTGGAGGTTGAAGGAACAGAACCTGCTACCAGAGCTGGGCAGAGAAAAGGGATAACCTATTTTCAGAGAGCATATTTCTCAAAATCTGGTGCAGTATGAAAAAAAGCCTCCACAGATATTAAAAGCCAAGGAGAATCTGGCAGGTGCTGGCCCCACAGCTGCACACCCACCTGCCTGTGGTAGAACCTACATTCTTCCCCCCAGGACACCCATGGGCTGAGTTGACATGACCGGGTAGCTGAAGGACAACACTCAAATTCTGCCAGTGACAGGTCAAAACAGGACCTTCTCCATGGACTGTCTTCATTTCTTCACCTTATCACATTCCCACTCATGTTTGCTGCATTTCTTTGAACCAGCCTGGCCCAGAGCTTTAAGCTCAACACGTGATTAAATTGAAGTACTACAATTGTCTGCAGCATTTTTGACCTTTCTGGCTGACTTTCACTACCACTGACAGATTCAGCTGCCCAGATGTTTGTCCAGGTGTCACTTTCACAAAATTGCCAAAATAAGGGGTGTGTCCATCCATTTGGCTGGGCTTTTTAACATTTCTATGTAGGTATTTGAAAGGATAATAAAATACAGAAATCATCCCACCCAAATGAAAGCAAACCTTTGTCTGAAACATCAACTTTAAGACGGTGAGCAACCTTAAGCACAATATTTTTGGCACAAAATACTTCCTGTTTCAGTTTTAATCCTTTTTAAACATTACTCCATTCCAGTTAAACACCTGTTTTAGCCCTACAGAAGCTGATTCTATAGAATTATATTCAATACCTATTATTCTTCCAAGTGGGAAAGAATTTCACAGAGAAATGTAGAATAGCTATTATGACAGTAGCACTTTATTATGGAGTAGGTTTTGGAGAGAAAAAGGTAAGTCAGTGGCTTTGACAGATAATTATGGACTCCTATTACACAGCAGAATATCATTAAAAGTTACAATATGTAAAGTGTCTTTCACATTTCAAATAATGCTATCTACGTTTTTCTCAGTTAAATGACTTACGAATTTAATGAAGCAAAGTCCTTTTAAATGTGAAATATTCACTCTTTGATTTTCTGGCAACACTTACTTAAAAATATTGTATATATTGCTTTCATGCATATTTGGGGCTTGAGAAGAAGTGCTTGGAAATTATTCCACACAATCATATTGGCATTTGTGAAGGAAAATGAGAAAAAAAATTCACAGTAAAATGGTCAACAATCCTAATATTCTACTTCTTACTAATATGGCTTGAAAATACTCATATTTCAGGACTAAGCACAAATATACAAGGCACATAGGAGGTGCTTTGTCATTACTTGTAGTGCATTTACATTCTGCCATCAGCCTTTACTCATCTAAGCACGTTGAAGTGAGCAGCTTCAGCCACTTAGAAGAGGCCTAATTTGCAGAAATTGACAGACTACCTCCTTCAATCTACTACTCCTTTTTATAGAATCCTACTTTTAAGGAGTTTCAAGCTGGATACTCAAAATCAATACTTACTTTTGAAATTTGAGGTCTTCAGCTTTGCTTCAAAGAGTAGAAGAGCAGGGATCAGCTGGCTGTTTTGTGCTGTCTCAATTTCTGGGCTCCCAGAGAAGAAAATCTCATGTTGCTTCCTTAGCCTCATAAAATGCAGACATTCATCTGTGTTAAAATGAATCCCCTTGTGTGATATCTCCTATCTGTTTACTCCCTGCAAATTTCTCTTGATGAAACATAAAATAACCTATTTCAGATCTTCATCCTTATCTTCAGGGCACTGTCAGTTTTCACTGCATTCAGGAGGATTTTACCAATACACCCAGAATACAGAGGGTTGTGTCAAAAAAGATGAGATGACATCTCCTCAGTATTGCCTTTGGCATTTGCATTCCTGTTAGCTTGGGGCTTGTCAGCTGGTGAAGACTTGGGAACAGAAGAATGACAACAGCAAGAGGGTAAAGCAAAGTCTCATGCCAAAAATTCAGGAGCTCTGCCAGACTCAGACATAACTTGTTCCACCAAAGAACTAAATCAGAAGAACGATCACCTTTCTCTCTTTTCTCCAAACACAGCAGTTATTAAAAGGGCTTACTCTGAGCTTGTCTCTGATGTGGCAGCCCAATAGGAGTGGATGTCAGCTCTAGCAAATGGCAGAAGTATCTCCTGCAAGGCTTTGCAGGAGAGACAAAGAGCTGGAGAGAAGTAGGTGAAGAGCACTTTGTAGCACCAATTCCTCATCATTTACTGTTTTCCTACCTTTCTACTTTTCTATTCCTTAAGGACATATCCAGGGAGTAGCAACTTGAAAGGTCACTTTGGATGCCATCTCAAAAGGGTTTTTTATTGCATGCTGAGGATGCTGTGATCCCTGCCTGCAATTCAACCTGCTCCAGGACTGCAATCTATTCCACTTCACAACAGTGGGATTTTATTGCTTCCAGTCAAAGAAAAAGTCACTACTGAATTGCATCTTCATATACTATGCACTTAAGGTACACCACATGTTAATGGAGTGAAAAGCCTGGGAAAAAAGATGAAGCTACTGAATAACAGGAGCTCAGAGTAAGCAGGTGAATTTATTCATATTTCGTTATGCAGGTAGTACATTTACCCAATGCTAACTTGGACCACATCTACAAATGATGGTGATAAAAAAAACACTCCTATGTTTCAGTCGATACACATCAGAGAACTCCACTACCAAACCAAAAACCACACTCAAACATGTTCCTGGGAGAAAAGTAGGCTAAAGATATTGTCTCCAGACAGGGCCTGTTCATGTGGCTGGTGAAGATTGTTATCTTAGATTCGAAACTAGTAAGAATAACTTTCCAGCTGCCTGAAAGAATATGAGTGTTCTTAAAAATATAGTAGCTATTGCTTATACACAGCTGTTATTTTCAAAGAAGTTATTGATCTGAGGAAGATAATTTTTTCAGGTTTTTTTTTTTTTTTTTCCTAGTGGAAAAAGTAACTTCATTAGAACAACAAAGTGTAATGGCCAAGGAATAGCTTTATGTCAGAGTCATAACTATAATTGCAGTTGGAATTGCAGGGAAGGTTCACCTGCAACTGTGTTTTCAAAATTATCGTTTTTTGAATGCAGTGCATAATGGAACTATGCCAAATAAAGACTGTAAGGCTCCTATTTACCACTGGGATCCACTTTCCCACCACAGAATTTTCTTCCCAATTAACTGTTCTCTCAAATTCCCTTCTACCAAACCCTTTTTATTGTACATTGTAGAAACTGGTTGAAGTCTTTGTGCCCTCAGCCCTGTGACAAGCTGCTAGGACAGCTCAGTGATAGAGAAAAGCATATTCAAAGTACCTGGTGTATGACTCTACCTTCTTCTGAAGCAGGCAATCCACTGATCTGTGTGAACAACAGAAAATTACTAGGATTTCTACAACAACTTGCTTCAAGTATTTGCTCTAGATCACATTACTGACCTTACATTCCTCAAAATAAGCAGCTGTTTGTGTTAGTACATATGTTTTAGGATTCACATACAAAGGAGCTTCCCTTCTAAACAAGAGGGACTGGATTCCTGATGACAACCCAGGTGAGGAGCACTGCAGGGATGATGACCTGAGATGGGCAGCAGGAACAGCACAAACCAGATCCTGTGTTCGCAGGACTTTTACAGCATCAGGAATCTCTTGGCTGTTAGCAGGGCTAGGTACAACCATGATTCTGTGGTTATCTACCATGAACCAGCCAAGATTTAGAATAGTATCTTTCTCCTCCCCTGCCTGTTCTCTGCTTACACCTTTTTCTTACTCCACTTATCTGCAAGGTGACTGGCTGAGACCTTCTACTCAGTGTAGGGGTTCATTCCAGGCTCAGGGGTGATACAGCTTTCCCTCTCAGGGTGTTGTTGGGTATGGCCTTTGCCAGACACTCTACAGCTACAGAGCTAGAAAAGGTCTGTAAGAGTACTTCACTGAGGCCACAAAAAACAATCAGCAGCAGACAGGAGGACACAGAAAAGTGCCTTTACAGATTTTGATTTCACTCTGCATGTTTACTTGGCTGCTTACAGACTTGCTGGATGAAGAGCTTGGATTACTTTGGCCAAAACTCAGTTTGGAAGTGTCCACCATGAAATATTCCCTCCCAAAAGAATTAGATCCTCAAAAAAAGAGCTGATTTTATACAGAACCACTGGACCATTATTACAGACCATACACATGAAGTCCCTCTTGGCAAGAGGTACTTTCTCGTTATTCCTTCTGGACCTTATTTTAGTCTCATCAATAGGACATTAAAACTTCAGGGGAACAGGACAGCAGCTCATCCCTTCAGTAACAGCCAATTTGCCCAAAAAGCATGAGCATATCACCTCAAAAGAGTTAATGGCATTTTCCATAGAAACTAATCTTGCAAACTTGAGGTGTTGTTTTATCTGCAGAGTGGGTGGAGAAGAGAGCACAGCTGAAATGTGAACTCTGACAAAGGCAGACAAGAAAGCCTTCGCAGCCGCTCTCTGTTTGGTGCAAGGTTTTGGTTCATTAGCCTTGAAATGTTTCATTAACAGAATGCTTTTGGTATGCTATAAACAAACTGTGAGGGCCCTAGCACACAACAGCACTCTGCCAAAAATAGACGTGGTTTATTCACTTTTGTAAAATATTTAGAGAGAGAATGACAAAGTTAAACAATGGTCATATCTGTGTGATCTAAATAAAAAAAAGCAACAACATGGTAAGAAGCACCTAAAAATACATTTGCTCACCTATAGTTCTCACAGTGCTACAGTCAGTAGAGTTCCCTCTATCTCTTTTGTCCTTTTCCCAAATGTTTTAAAAGAAGAAAAAATAGCTAAATACATACCGGTTCATTAAGGCGGTTCTTAGAAGTATTTAAATCTAAAACTTCTTTCTTCATCTGACCTAAATTAGTTCTTGCCTATCCCTGGTCTTGTATGTAAAGGTCAAATATTGCAATTTTTGTTCTGACAAAGCATTCAGTGAAGGCAGACTTTTTTTTTTTTTTTTTNAAATACAACCTCCAGCAAACCAGCAAAAGGCAGGTGGAGTTTTGCCAAAAAAACTGCCCGACTTTGTAAGGACAGATCAAGTAAACAGAAAGAAAAATATAAACAAAATAACAAACAAAAACCCCTGACCTGAATCATAGCTCAGATTTTAAATTCAATCTTCTCTGAGATTAGAGAAAATTTTGCTTCTTATTCCAGGCCTTATGATACTTGCTCACATATTTTGACAACAAATTGTCATGGCTCAGAGCAATGCAGAAGCCAAAAGTGCTCTCATACAATGAAGCCCAGTGTTCTCCTTGAAGTACTTGAGCCCATGAAAATAGGTAATTTTTCTGAGTCTCTTTAGTTGCATACAGCAATTAAGTTAATAAAAAGTTACCATGCAAACAAGATCGTCTGAAAGAAATTTAATAATATTTTGGAAATGTGTTCCTCTATATTGAAAATGTTTTTTTAATGGTTTTGAGTGAAATGACAGATCCTAAACAGATAATCCTGTGTACTAGCCTTAAGATACATTGGACCAGAGGGCATAAATCCAAGGAATTCCTAAATTACCTTGGGCAACTCAGCTGGGACTAGATCCTTTGCAGGATTTTAGCTTTTAGCTCGTTTATCTATGTAAAACCATGAAAGAGTACCAGCAATTCTAGGGCAGCTAAGGAAGGTCTAACATAAGTTGAGTAGCTGCTGAATTCATATGTATTTTTCACAGACACAAATCTCACTGTCCAGGTTCAGCATTGTGGATTCTTGGTGCCTCCAGAAATCTCCACTGGTGCCCATTTCAGTGAGGCAAACAGCAGCTATTGCCTTCCAGGATGTGTGAGCATTTCTCAGGGTAAGGTTATCTGTGTCTCAGATGCAGCTTTTCCCACCTGGAAAAGCCTGAAATGCTGGGGGTCACAGCAAATACCATGAGAAACAGGAGTAATCCTGGGAATCTTCCATTCAGTTGAATTTCCAATGATGTCAGCAATAAATTTGGGTACAAAACTGAGTCTTTTCCTATGAACATTCCTTTTTTTTTTTTTTTTATTTCAAGAATTAAACTGCATTTTACCTTATCATACAGTCTTTTTCTAGGGGTAGCTTCAGAAGAAACAGGAATGTTATAGGGGAGGGGGAAAGACCGGGGGATTTTGGCCTTAAGTTTTTGCTAAGTAATTCGCCATATAGCACTTTATTTGCATATCTAGCATTTAAAGGGTTACATGTGTAATTATTTAACGTAACTCCAAATAAGCTGCTTGATTTTCTTTCATCATGAGCCAAACATTAGGCTTCGAAAGGAATTCCTTTAAACTTCAATAATATAAAGGCACGTGGCAATGTGAAAGTTACAACTCTAGCTTAAATGAGTCAGACATAAAAGTATTTATGACTGATATTCTCTGAATATACCAGCTTCAGACACTTTAAAGTCTAGTCCTGCTGTACAAGGATAGGTACAGGAATATCAGCCATTACACATCTGCAGAACTCTTACTTTCAAGCTGAGTCCAGTCCCTAAACCTTTTTTCTTCTGCTTTAAGAAGAAAACTCCAACATAACAAGCCACACCAGGCCGTCAGCACCTGAAGCATGTAAAAGCAATTCCTTTATGAACTTCCCACCAGTTATTTGTTTTGTGAGCCTCATGGAAAAAAAAGAATAAAAAAAGCGAGTGAACAAACAGTGAAAAGAATTGCACATGAAAGAGAGAAAGAAATGAACTGAATGTTGTTTTTTCTTGATGAAATAACAGATTTGATCTTAGGCTTTTTTACAAACTCCAGCACAGGTGATCATCATTTGTTCTGTCAAAAGCATTTTCAATGACACAAGCAGAACAATGTGGCTGTGATTACAAGGATCAGCATGGATTGAAAGATACTCAGGGCATTTACCAAAGGGATATTTATAGCAGTGCTAAAGACATTCACTTTTTTAAACAAGCTCACAAATTTGAGGAACAGAAGGTTTGAAATCAGGGTTGCTCCATTTGATTTTGCCTTTGCCATGCTAACCTGCACATCCATGTCTTCTTGCAAATGAAGGCTGAACACGCCAGTTGAAATGTCATTGTCATAAAGTCAAATCCAAATGCTGAGGAGGAAAATTGAGATAGTTTTCGTTGTGAACTTTGATGTGAAGCATCACAGCTTTTGGAGGACAGCCATACCTTTGATCTTGCAGAAATTGTGAGGAATCAACCACCTTGAATCCAAATCGTTCAGCAGGTGATTTATAATATTATAATAGGACTGAAAGGACTTTTCGAAGAGTCATGTAACCAGCAAAGAAAAAAAGAGAAATGACACAGATTTAACAGAAATTCAAGCAATTCTGGTAGCGGGCAATGTAAAGTTCACAGCATACTCTTTATTTTCTGGCAGAAACTCTGAGACATCCAAGCTTCAAAATTAGCCTGCCTGACTTCTAACAACACTGAAATAGATAAATGCAGCCGTTTGGGTGCCTCAGCCCTGCAGACAGCCACGGGGCTTGGATTCTGCAATGCGAGGAGGAGGCAGAGCCTAAGGGAAGGAGCATCTCCTGATGGCAGACTGGCTCCCCAAAGCCTGTCTTCATCAGGAGGGAGTGGAGAACAGCTGCAAGGCAAAGGCTGCCAACTTTAATTCTCTCCATTAGTGGATCATTATCAAACGAGAGGGTTAAAGACAGTGGGGATTGCGTTTACTGTAAAGGGCTGCCCTGTGCACACCCAGGCTCCCCTCCCTGGAGGATGAGGAAGACCTTACTGGCAGCACCCCTCAGGAGCTGCTGCAAAACCTGGTGGCATGGCCACTGCCAGATGTGAGGAACTCCCTCCAGGACAGACCCTTGGGTCTGAGACACCCCAGTGCAGCTTGTGGGAGGGCAGAGAGAAGGGTCTGGGATTCTGGCAGTGCCTGGTGCTCTGTCCCCACAGCTGTGTGTGGCTCCACAGAGGGGCTGCTCCCACTCACCTTCACCCAGCACATCCTTCAAATTCACGTACAGCTTGTCAGGGCCTTTCCAAATAGCTGCATTTTGCTTTTGTTAAATCAATTGTTCCTGGAGCACATTATTTTCCCTGAGAAGGCCATAGTGGGAGTGACCACAATACCAGAAAATACCAAACAAGGTAGATTTTATATGCTCTCTCTCCCCCTTAGGAATCTAAATCTTTGGCCTCTCAGTGATACCTCCTATGTGAAGTGAGATGAAACTTTAGATTTGAGATATCTTGTTTTAATGATGTTCAATGAAATTAATTACTCAACAGCATTTGTACATTGATATAAGTACAGAACTTGGTGAAAAACTGTGTTTGAGTTGTGTGGTTAAACTAGACACATAAAACCATAGACCATTACATTAATCTAGAAGAGAGAAAGGACTCTGTTGTTATACTTTTCTTGAACATTTTTTTTTTAAATTCTTCCTTAAGAGCATAAGCAACACACATAATGAATTTTTATTTAATGCAGAGCTGAACCGTGCTCTTGAATTTTATTTTTTGCAGTCAGAATTATTCACTTTGTTCAACCAAAATCCATCAATAATTTCATACAACTCCAAACAAGACAAAAATTACCTACCTGTATTAAGAACATCAGCTCCTTAAAAGCATATGTACCATGGATTGTATTGTGTCTTCGTAGTTTTAACTTGAACTTGAACACCAGATTTCCTCATGACTATGTGTTTTTTGTACTTTGAGATTTGTTATGTTTCTTGAGAACTAGCTAGTTTAAGTTTCAAAGTTTTGTGATGGTTTGTTTGGATAAAATTACTTCCTGTAGCCTACAGCAAACAGTTTTTTATGTCACATATTTTTTCATTTTTATTTTTGTAGATTTGTAGGATACAGGTAAAATGTAGCAACACAAAATTTCCCAGTGCTTTGAGATTCTCCTGCCATAAATCTTCCTGCTGAAATACATGTTAGGCATGTCTTAAGAGAAATCATATACAAGAACATGACTTGATCAGCATCCCAGTGAGATACAGGATATTTTTCAGCTAGGGAGTTAATGGATGATGATACTATATTTGGCCAGTAAAAATAATGACACACTTTCCCCTGGTCTACAAGAACTACTCCCACATTGATTTTAACTTAATATCTCCCTCATTAGGAACCTGCACAGAAGTTTGGCAGAAATACCCAAGACATTTATTGGATCATTCGCTGGTAATAATAGATATTGCTTTTATTTATTTATTTTTTTTCCTGAGAATGCACAGGCTAATCATAAAAAGGATAGCCCTGAAACAAAAGCTTTTTACAAAATACAGTTTTTTATCAACTCCATCACTGTTGAGGTTTAATATTTTATGGAGCTAAATAAAACTCGGACTTCTCCACTTTCACATTGTGGGATGCAATAAAAGCTTAAGAGGACGATTGGCTCTGTTGCTGAACGACATCCATTACGCATCAAATGCCCTTCACTTCACAGTGGACTCTGGCTCTGATATAATCAGACTCCCAAAGCCCAGGTAACCTGATATACAATTTCAAAATGGAAAAGCCCATGCCAATAGCTGGGGAGTGGCTCTTCTGCGGACCTGCAGTGGTTGAAGAACTGGATCCACAGCTCACCAGCAAAAATGCCATAAAACCCACTTTTTTTTCCTTAAATTGAGCCAAGTATTCAAATATAATTGTACTTAATAAAGCATCTGCTTTAATTCCACTGTAGTCTATGGGGTGTATGTGCTTATCTTGAGCCTTGGATGTGACAAGCACCAACACCCAGGGGCTGTGAAAGAGTTATCAGGCCCCTTCCCCATCTGGGAGACTGAGAGGACACTCAGCCAATTGCTTCTGTAGCTAAGAAAGCCACCAAACTATTTAATGGTGGCACAATTGAGAGTAATAACTTGACTAATAACTCATTGCCTGATTGTTATTTTTAAGTGCACTCGTGAAAATTAAAGCTCTGGGTCTGCGGCATGAAACCATTATCTATACAACAGCTCACAGAGAGGGTTATCTAATAACATGAGAAATCTATTAGACTTGGTGGAAGCAAGAACTAAAAGAAATAAATCATGCAATAATGGTAAATCAGGTCTCTAATTATGGCCTCACACAGGAGGCTGGAGGAGAAATATGTCCCTAGAACCACTACGTGGTATTTTTCGTCCTCTCTCTTGTTTTAGAAGCATTCAATCATATCCTCCTGTCTAAATTCCATCAATCCCACAGTAATTTCTGATCAGAACAGGTATGCTTGTGAAGAAGATGACTAGTAATCACCAGTGTGAGTATTCTAAACTGCTCACAGACAGGATTCTCAAATTTTTTACTCTGCTATTGGTGCTGGAAACACCAACACTGAAAACCTTTGGGGTCAGAGGAGCTTTAAATCCTGTGCAATTCCTTTATAACCAGCTAATTCTCCCTGTGCTGGAGACAAGCTGGTGTCTGCTCCTACACACAGTCTGGTTGTGTCTGCAGGTCTCTTCTCTGCTGCCCCTGGAATCTGAGCAGTGGTCTGGCCTGAGACCCAAAAGACAGCAGTGGGTGGGAGCAGATCCATGTGGAGCTACAGCACATTTCACCTCCTCTCAGTTCAGAAGCAATGGAGTACACCAGCCCATGGCAGTGGGGCCCCAGAGAAGGGTATTTCATTCTCTGAGACCTCTGGCAAAGCCACTCCTTTCTCTGCTCCAGCTCCGAGGGCTTTGCCAGGTCAAATGTGAAAGTGCAGGTTGGCCTGAGCAGGAGGGATTCTAGTCCTGCTTAGCAGCCCTCATGTGGGCATGGGTGCAGCACTGCCCCTGAGCTGCCAAGCCCACCTCCCCTCCTTCCCACCCCACACCCACAGGCAGCTGGGGAGGTGTTGGACCTCCTTGTCCCAGACATCTGGAAGCTCCAAGGGCGCCCTGCTCTGTGGTGCCCTGTCTCTGCACACTGCCCAGGGTGGCTGGGTGTACCTGTCTGTCATGTCAAGCACTGCTAGAGCAAACAGTCCCACAGTATCTATTAATTATTTTGTTGGAACTGAAGACAATGTTTACTTGGGAATGGTCCTGGTTGAATAAAACTTCATGCCAACTGGATGTGCTCAAAAGTGGACCTGAGTCAGTAGAAATGATGCATAAAAATCATTGCAACCATCTAGATAAAAGTAAATAAGCCACAGGGTAGCATAAATAACAGTGCTGAAAACATAATCAGATTTTAATTTTAGCTCAAAAAAACCTATTGAGAACACAATTTATCAGGAAGTCATGATGCCCTTTGCTTTATCTTAACCACTTTTGCATGCACAGCTGTTTTGTTGGACACTCACTTAGGGCCAAACCCTTTTCTAATTTCTTTCCTTAGTAATCAGCATTTCTGGATGACAGGAGGCTGCTCTGCAGCACTGAGGTTTTCCACTTGGAAGTTTTTTCTGAGGTTTGTGAGTTTGAAGGGCTATTCTCAGGTGGCTTCTTCTACCTGGGTGAAAGAAGAGCAGTGATGCAGTGGGGGCACTTGAGAGAGGAAGGGCTACTCCCTTTCTATCCTCACACGGGAAGCAGAGCAACCAAATGTTGTTTTAAGCTGTGTCTCTGTGGCTAAAGAAGTGTTGAAATTCATACTAAATAAAGCAGACCTGAGGCCAAATGACCTGGCCAAATCCCTGCTACACCATACCTGGTCCTGGGTTTCTCCTGGACCGTATTGTGCTGCCAACATGGAAAATTAAGACAGAACCATCATCCTTTGTGTCTTCTTCTGTAGCTCCATGATTTTGAAATGCTGTGAGAGCTGTGTCGCTGCTCAACAGAGTGGTTTTCATAGCATGAGGCCTTTGGTAAGAATTGTTTTCAGCACATAATAACACATGAATATGCATTTAAGGGTCTACAAATCTTCCTGGGACAGTGCTGGAGTACTGTGTAAGGTGAAGGCAGTCAGAGTTTACAGTCTCACTCTTCTTGTCTCTTGGGAACAGTCATGGGCACCTGCTATTCCCTAGTGGGCACTGGGATGTGTCCAGTGTGGTGCCAATGTGCAGTGAAACACTGTGGGTAAAGGGGATTCACTTCCCTCAGGCTGAGCCCCTGCCACTCTTCCTTTGCATGTATAAACATATCTAGGGAGGTAAAGCTATCATTAGGTACAAGCTAAGGCCATTTTTCACCCACAGAAAGGAGATGAGCAGTCACCCAACGGCCCAAGTAACCTGTTCAGGGTGATATTGACTTTTCAGAAGGGGTTTGCACCCCTGGTTCCAGAAGAACAGTTGTGCTTACAAGGAAATAACAGCAAAAAGGTAGCTTTTGAAAGATGAAGTTTATTTTATCTGATGTGCATTTTAATGAGAATATTATATATATATATATATATATATACATATAAAACTTTACACTGTTTCCTTGAAGCAAGGCAAATTTAGCTACATTTTTGCAGAGTATATCTGAAAATGGGAAAAAATACTCTTTAATGGAAACCTTTTCCATTTACACAGGAATGAAACAGAATAAACTCCACATTTCCACACTCACATATTACTGTAGACATAAAAATATTCCTGTGGGATCACACAGTCAGAAATCACCTACTCAAGGGGATATGAATGATGACTTCAATAGAAGATGGACATAAATTTTAATTAGTTGGTTATTTGATCTTGTGTTGTTAGTGATGGAGGATCTCAGAAGGGAATTAAGTATGCTTAAGACTGAAATTGCTTAGAACCAAAACACAGTGCAAGGTAAGTTAGATACCACTAAATTAAAAGAAACTTTGCAACTATTAGAGATACAATAAAATAAAAATGGCAATTACAACCAAGCAATCAAAAACGCAATTGAGATCACACCAGCTATGGGAAAAACTAAATTTATCCTTGACTTAATCAGACCTGCTAAGTATTTTCAGCAGATTTGAGACAAAGTATTAACATTCCTGGGAACATTTTCTCTTGGAAGATACAATTGAGGCATAGAGAAACTAGGTCCAGGGTTTGTTTTTTTTTAATGTGCTTTTTCATTGAATTTCTGCTTCTATTTATGTATCCCAAGCAAAGCATCTCTTGCATCATTTATACACGTTGCTTGCTCTCTCCAGAATCCCAGTCTTTCACCTACTGTCTGTTAGCTTATGTCAGGAATAATACTACAGTTGACACAGCCTAAATATATATATATTAATTCTCTTATAGTTTTGCAATCAATAAAATTGTGCATGTGCAGCTTAATATGAGGCTGGGCACGTAGGACTGCAGCCTGCTTTGGAAAGGGACAGAGCAAGCAGAGATGTTCCCGCCGCGATCGCTGGGACGCTGCTGGCGAGCGTGTGGCACAATTTTGACCTCTGCCAAGTGTCTCATTTTTCTTTGACAAGGTCTGGGCACGGCTCAGGGTTGCTGCAGATGGAGGACCACTGCCAATAAGCAGCAGGGGATGAGGCTTCTCTTCTGGGGGACGATGAAAATGAAGCCGTGTGGTTTTGAGCCAGGCCACGCCGCGTCAGCTGCCCTCCGGGCCAAAGGGAGCTCCCACGTGTTTACTACTGCATGTTGAGCTTCTACACACAAGTGTTTATGCTGCCTGAGCAGCATGTAATGAAATCAATCAGTCCTGACTATTGCTGGCACCCACTTTCCTGATATTCCTGGTTTTCAGTGTTAGAAAATTGCCACATCTGACATTACAAAAAACTTCAGCTTCCTGAAATTTCTGTGCCATTGCACAGCTACGCCTTGGACCTTTTTTTAGAGGTCAAGTCCATATTAGATAGATGGACATTTAATGATGGAAAACTGTTTATTTTTCTCATCAATTTAACAAAAAAAATTGTTGAAGCCTTGGGTGAAAATTTGTACAGACTTGAATCATCAGACAAAGCTCATGAATGTTCAAAGAAACAAACTAATGAGACAGAATCAGAATGGACAAACACAGTCACCTTAATTATTTTCATCCTTACATATATTTTGTTCAGAAAAAAAAAACAAAAAAAACCAAAAGAAATAATTTTTCTAGTCAACTTTCCACTGAACTTGCATTTTTCTTAGAGATCTCTGGCTGTTCAACATACAAGACTATCACGGTTTGTTGACATGCTCCTACTGTGATCCCATATGACCTTCTTCTCTGGTAGGGTGTCTGTCTGAAACTGTTTGCACAATCTAATCCTCCATTAAATATTTCTATTTATTTCTATCTTTCTATTATAGAAACAAAAAGGGCCAGTCCTCTTTTCCAATAAATAACCACAAATCCAGATGCAAAAACATGAACAACATGAAAAAGATTCCTGTTAGATCTGAATACCTAACACCTTTTCCTTTCATCAAATCTTCAACACTATGGTATCAATTTACACCTTGATCCTACATGTCTAAAGCTTAAATACATGACAGCTCATACACAAATTAACATTTCCCCCCCTGTTTTCATTATTAAAATTTGCTAATAATCTGGCTGCTCCATTGCCTGAGGAAGGGAGGAAGAACTGACCCCTCTTCACTCGGGAGAAACATTTTTACATTGTATGTTATATTGCTTATGTTGTTATTCTCTTCTTGTTCAAAGTAAAGCAAGTTTTTGATGACTGCAAATTTGGAGTTCTCTGTGTACTGGCTTCAAAATACAGTAAAGAAGTTAGAAAATGGACAACCCTAAATGAATTTCTGCACTTACAAGAATGTATGCACAACAATGATAATAATAATATGGAGGAAATGCAGTAAAGGAGTAGGAAAATAAAATATCTTACCAAGTTTTATATTTAAAAACAACTATAACTTCACAATTATAATTTGGTAAGCAAAATGTGAGTCCCTGACAAGTAACAAAACAACTCTTAACACAAAAAATATGACCCCATAGACTGTAAAATAATTTTAAAAGGAATGAATAAATCAGTATACAAGCCCAAGTTTATCTACAGCTCTTTAAAAGAGCAAACCACACTGTAGGATCTGAAAAGAAAACTTTAGTCAAACTAATGGATGATTGGATTTTTAAATATCCTGAATTTCTTTACAAAATAAAAACTTGCAGAAGAACTTCCAATATGTACTTATACATGGATTGAAACCATATGGTGAAATAGTTACTTTACGTGGAACAGTTGTGGGAGTGAAGGGAGTTCTGCCCAAAGAGCTTTTAACAACTTCAATCAAAATCACTGTGACAACCCTAAGCTTGATTTTAAGAACAAATACAGGCAAATGCATGCACACAGCTGTATTTAAGCCTAACTTTGAGGAATCCAGCTTGGAGGATTTGTGCAGAGTAGTTAGGACATAGGTCATTAAGGTCTTATCTAAAAGATAATCTCCCTAAAAAATTATAGAAACCTATTGCTCCAGTCACCCAGCACTGGACAAGGTATTGAAGAACATGCTTCAGGAGTAATCCTCTACTAGCAGGGGAAGAGATTAAATGGCCCAATAGCTTTTTCCATCTTTAGTTGTTATGATTGCACTGTAATCCGACTAGTGCCACTTGCCTGAAGAGGGGAAGAAGACCTCAACCTTGGGGGTAGGGAAAGACACAATATTTCATTGTGTACAATATTTCAGAAGCTATTCTTCCCAGAGAGCTCCTCTCAGATTAGTGTTGTTGGGAAAGGTTTATCATTTGCATTCCCATTTCTGCAGTCAATCCAAGTAATATGATTGTGGCATTAAACTTATCCTACAAAAGGTATTTGTTTAAGACATTTCTTTTCCATTATTACTCACACAATGAATGTATGCACTAGGTTTCTAGAAGTCTGCACCAAAAACAATTTTTAAGCCCAGAATCACATTTCCTTCTCCATTGGCCTTAATTCCTCTATTGAAACTTTTTGCTGACTAGTTGAAAGGGGCCGTTCACTCACTTTGCAAAACCCAATATGCGATTTATTCCCACATTTCAAAGGAAGAATGGGAAGCTTTTAAATCTCTACAAAGGAACCGAGTAATACTGATCAAGCCCATCTGACAAGGGGACAGATGTAGGGTGATGAGCGAATTCTATAAGATGCTTTAAAATTTGGATCAGTGAAGATAAGTGTCTTCCAGGAGTAGCAATTTGATTATCCCCAGCACAGCTCACTTGGCTGAGTAGAAGTGCCACAGTTCTTCTTTCAGTATTCACGAAGCACCAGCTCCATCTCAACAAGGTGGACATGTTCCAGAGTTAAGGCACACTGCAAAAGGAGGTCACCTGCACTGCAACTTGTTAGAGCCTCTACGTCCAAAAATCCTGAGGAGCAAACTTATTTGAAATGCTTTCTTATCCGGGAAAGGGTTCCTGTGCTGTTCCCAGCTTTGAAGCTGTTTATCAGCTTCATCTATGTGTTATTCATTGTGCCCCAAACTTTCTCTCCACTGCTGTGTCATGCACAGAATTTTTAACAATAATTTCTAAAAAATACCCTCAGCTCCTCACAACATCAGGTGGTACTTCCAGTCACACAGCAGCAGCACATCTTGTGCTTTCATCTTCCTGCAGAGCCATATTTTGATTCTCCTGTTATAGCTAAAGGATCTGTCTTGGCACTGTTTTAACAATGAATTTTACGCAAAATTTCCTATGAGATTCATCCCATTAAAAGTGGGCAGGTTGCCATGGCCTGCTGGGTCCCTGATCTTCTATCAAAGCTGGTGCATCCCTGAGCATTTCTGGTCTTTTTTTGCCTTCATTAAGGCCCTGATCAGAGTAGAAATATGCCCACACAAGAGAGAATAAAGATTTTGGAGCCCATAGGAAAAATGTGAGATCCAGCTTTGTTAACATATTAAATCCAGGTCATCATTACAGTTGCACCATAAATAGCCATTCTTACAGGTGCAAAATGGGTGTAAAGAGGCAATCTGGGAGTCAGCTGTACTCTACCAATATAGGTCTGGTCACAGTTTTTTTTAAGAGTTGCAACCCCTGGGAAGTTGAAGTACACAAGCAGCAAGATACAAATGAGTTTGGCCATTACTTGTACTCAATACAGAAGCTCCCTGCAAGAATATATAAGAAAGTAGCTGAAGAATTTGGTTTTCACCTTTTGGAGAAGGATACAAAGTTACCACATTTTCATCAAACACAAAATTTACTATCATTTTCCCTTAAGGAAAAAAAATGTCTCTTCTGACTTTGCTGCTTGAAAAAATGACAGGGAGGATATGAAGCTATGTTGCCCTTCCTTTTGGGGAAATACAGGTAATTATTACAACAAGATTTTTGAAGAGGTTTTCTGTGTATACTTTAGGACTTAGAACTTCTGTAGTCATTTTACTACATAATACTTTTTTCTGTGTTTGCCTTTTTTAAAGACTGAATCAATGGTTTTGGACTGAACCAATTATTTCAAAATGTCCCAGTTCTCCAATGAAAGCTGTGCAAATGACACAACCTCAACAGCTTCCCTTTGCACAAAAATAAAAACCTCACAGTAAAAAAAAAAACTACCCCTTGCTGTCTTAAACAATAAACTCTTATTATTTCACACATCCTTATTATTATTTTTTCAGTTATTGTACTGCAACAAGTGTGGTGCAGACCTGTAGTTTTGGAGGGTAATGTAAACTATTTTCTCCAGTGAATTCTGATATTTGTGCCCAAGAAAGTGAGGAAGCATTCTGCCATGTCAGACTTGCCCTGCATGAAGCTGCCACCTCCTCCAAGGAGTCCAGTGTGTTCTGATGTACAGTTGTCCTGAAGTCCCTTTCCATTTTGTCCTATTCAACTGAAGCAAGTAAAAAAAAAAAAATAGGGAATTTAACCCTAGAAACAGGAGAAATTTAGGAAGTTATTTCCATAAATGGAAATGGCTTCTGGAAAAGCAACTATAAACATGAAGGGACGAGGTAGTTCTTTCAGTTTGTTTTGTTTGCTTACCTTCCTCCAAGCGTGCTAAGGGGAAAAGAAAAAAAAGATAAGCAGACAGAAAGATGCAGACGGAGATACAGAGTGTACCCATTAAGTATCTGCAAGGAATGCTTTATCAGCTTGCTCGTCAGCTGCCGAGTTGTGCATTTGAGGGCATTAGATTCCCAAGAGCGGGGATCTATAGAGGATTCCTACCTTTGGAAAAGAACAAAAACACAGAATAAAAGCCTTAATCTTATAACCCCCAATCTAGCCAACTAAATCCCCAATTAGCAATTCAAACAGATTAATATAGTCCTTCCCTCCATTAAGCATACCCGACATCATGTGGTTGTGTATTTTAAAGTTACATTTTTCTTGTGTGCAGCTCTTTTTCTCACCAAAGTTGACAATTCCTTTCAGACCATCCTACTTCTCTGTAGACTGGGAATGGACTCTTTATCTTTTTGCCTTTCTTTTTCTCCCTTTTATTTTTCTTTTTATGTGCAGATTTGTTGATGCACTCTGGCAGAATCTCTTAAATTAATGCTTTCCTCTATTGAACATGTCTCCAGATGTCTGTCCACCTAGCCATTTCCATACTGCAGGCTGTTTACAGTGTTCCCTCTGAGAGCAATGCATGAGAGGGTGGAACTGGCACACTTCTCTGGCTTGCTCCAGAACTCACTCTTATTCCCATCAAACTCATGAGTGCTGTAACTTTAATGACTGTTTGTGCTCTTGACTGAGAGGAAACCAAGCACAGGGCTGTCCCAGCTGGGAAGAAGCACTGCTAGTGCCTCCCTGAGAAAGGCACTTTGGATCCTTCCCAGATTTCAGAGAGTAAGTCAGTGCCAAATGCTTTCAGACATATCAAGATCATGTTTCTAGAAAGTATGAATTACCTGTGACCACTAGAGGTGGCCAGCAGTCTGTTGACTGACCCTAGAAACTATTTCCCCCATTTTTGCAACCCCATTGAGCTAGGTTGTCTAATGAGCTATGTATATCCCTGGTCCTCTCCCAACTCTCACTCCCCTGCATGTAAAATGATGGTGGGAACATTCTAATCTTTCTCTGCTCTTCAATTTCATCTGTCCCATGTAATTTCTGGTTTTAAGCAAAGGTAAGGGAAACTTTTTCTGACCGTTTTCTCTTGTGGTTTTTTTTTGAGCAGACCATTTTGAAACCTCCTTTTCCATCAGCTGCAGTGGATTACCAAAAGGGATGCTTTGGGAGGAAAGTGAGTCTTGCAGCAGAGCATGTCTGTGGCCTCCCACAACCAACCAGTTGTTAGACTATTGGAATTGGGAACATTGAGCTTTATTACCATGATACTGTCTTTCTTTGCACAAAATAATCCTCAGAAAGGGTAAAGATGCATAGGCTTTTTGTCTTCTGCATAGCAGAGAAAGGTTTAAAACTTATAAAAACGTAATTGGTGACAACATTTGTCTCACACTGGGTCCTGAAAAGCAAATGTAACATAACTTCAATGGTAAATGTAGAGAAAGCTGGTATTTTCTCAGTTCTTATATTTGACCCTTTGAAAATTAATTGTGAAACTTTTAAGACAGTTCAATAAAACGAATGCAGGTATGAGCATTTGGAAATAATTATAATGACCATTATTCTACATATATCCAATCCATTCTGCATATTCCCAATCACCAGCAGCATTTCACAAATACTTTGCTGCCCTGCACTTTACATATACAGGTGTGCTTACACCTTATATAGATAACAATAGGGCCCAGTCTGACATGTAAAGCATAAGAGGAATAACAAATACATGTCTGCTTTACTTGTCTACCAGGTGGAACAAAACTTCCCTAAACATTTTTGATCAAAGGCACTTTCCATCAAACAAATTTTTGTCTGTATTTTAAAAGTTTGACTAGACTTTTTTCTAGGTTAAGTTTGCTTTAGGGTTTTTTCCTTTTTACTGAGAGTTTAAAAATCTAATAGTCAAAATAAGATTCTTTTGCTTTAGACAAATGATAAATATTTTAAGTATTTATGAGAAAAATATTATCAATTTTGTTAGTTTTTGTCTTAAGCTTGAAAAGATTCATCAAATAAAGAACCTGTTCTTCTTGTTGAACTTACTTGGAAGCTTTGCTACCACATATCAGTTATCCCATATTTAGTTTTTACTTTGTGTCTTATAGTCACTGGTGACTTTTTAAAAGCTTACTCAGCTGGAATCAGTAGTTCCAAAATATCTATTTTCTCTTTCTATAAAAGTCTTTATCCCTTAAGACCTAAGGATTAAAATGTGACACATGATCAGAATCTATTTCACGCACTTTGCAACAATTCAGCAAATAAAATTACCTGAATGGATTCTCGTTACATTTAAATCTTACAATTTATTGATAGCTTCACAGATTCCCAGCATTTTATGCTGGTCATACTGAAGTATCAGGAACAATTTTTAATAGAAGTATATGTATGGCTATAACAGATGGACATGCATGAAGATGTGTAGGTAAGAGAGAGCCTCTGACCATCTCACTGCCCAGAAAACAACCCAGTGAACAAAACAGGTGGAAGTGGACAAGAAAAAAAGCTGTAAGGGTTCCATGTTTGATGGAATCCAAGTTGTAAGGGTTCCATGTTTGATGGAATCCAAGTCACTGCAACTCCTGGCCAGTCAGGTTGTCCCACACTTCCTTCTGAGGGATGGATCAGCCCCCCACAAAACAGACATGCAGAGCAAACAGCAAACAGCAGGTCAAGCCATGAGTCTGCAGCCTCCTGTGCAGGGAGAGTTTGGAACATGATGGGAGCAGCGTGGGGTGGAAAGGATCACCCAGGGCAGATGGGTGCACACTGGCCCTGGGGGCATGGGCTGGGGGAGAGGGGAACAGAGTGGGGATTTCCAGCACTGAGCTGGAGAAAACAGGCAAGAAGCAGGAAATTCTGGCTGAGCCAAGTCCTGTGGCATGACTCCCAGAAAAGGAGTCAATATCACAGGGATCTGGAGGCATCAGAGGTGGTTTTCAACAGCTGGCTTTAACAGCTGGATCTCCCTACTTTGCTGTCTGTGAGGCTGCACAGTAGCAGAGACAGCAGCAAATTATCTGCTGGATATCCCAAATCCATGTGGGTTGGCCAGGGGTTACTGCAGACAGCCAGAGTAACTGGGCAGACAGGCTGATTTTTATTGAAAGTGAAACACTTGCACAGAAGTCAAGCTCCCAGGCTAAGCTGGCTGTGGGCAGAGAACCACATGCTGCACTGATGCAGCCCATGAGTCATGGGCAGTGCTTCACCAACAGTAGAACAGGTCCTTTTTTAATGACTCCATTAATAGGCTCCTTGCAAGATCAGACACACACACTTGCTGTGTACAGGAGTATTCCTCTTATGCCCAGTGAGCACTTAATTTGCAGTCAAGTTAAAACCTGATCTGGTTCCTTCCACTATCAAAAAATAGCAATGTCCTCTGAATTCCTTATTCCAAAGAAGAGCCAAACCTCACCCAGATGCTGGCAGTTGCTCATTTTTGACAGCTAGTGGCTTGCAGCAAGCATGCTTTGCTGCCATGAGGAGCTGGGTTAGTCCCAATCCTGCTAAAACCTAATTCTAGACAAAGTCCTTACTCACAGAAGTCAACAGGCATAACTCATTGCAGGAAATGCTACCTCTGTTAGTGCTTTGCAAAATGTTTTGCTCAAATACTCAGATAAAGTTACAGATATTCTTATTTAAGAATGAATTTGAGGCCATTTCGGTCTCCTTTAGTTGTCATGCCATATGCAGATGAATCTATCAAGGCTTAAATTCTTTTCCTGAGATATATATATTCTTCTGATGCCACCTCTATAGTACAACCCACCATAACCTTCTTCATGAACACATTTTGATATTTGTGTCAACACAGTCTTCATTTGCAGTAGCCAAAGTTAGAAACATGCAACTTATATTTTAATGAAAAAGTATTTTAATAAATTCTTGTATATAGAGGAAAAGAGTGCTCTTAATCTTATCGTTATATTTCTTCCATATCAGCATATTTATGTTTTAAGTGGCTCAGAAACACACACAAAAAGGGGGAAAAGTCACCAACATCTACCAAAAGATAAAACACAAAGAAGCTAATAAAAGAGTAAAACAGCAAAACAGCTGATAAATGATAGAGTTTTTTGATTCTGGAAGAAATAAGGAGCAGGAGTCAGAAAAACTGCCTTTTTGGATTTCTGGAGGGCAGATTTTGTCCTGTTAAGAGCCTGGTTGGCAGTGTCCTTCAGGAGGAAGTCCTGAAGGGCAAAGGTTTCCAGGAAGGCTGGACATTCTTCAAGAACGAAATCTTAAAGGCACAGGAGCAGGCTGACCCCATGGGCTGAAAGATGAGTCAGTGTGGGAGAAGACTGGCCTGGCTGAAAAGAGACCTTTGGCTGGAATTTCATGCATAAAAAAGGAGTCAGGCTACTCAGGAATACTACAAGGATATTATGAGGTTGTTCAGGGAGAAAATTAAAAGAGATAAAACCCAAATGGAGCTTCATTCGGCTATTGTTGTAAAGGACAATTAGAAAAAATAGTCGTATAAATGCAGCATCAGTAAAAGGAGGGGTTAGGAGAATTTCCATTCTCTACTTGATGCAGGAAAAACAGTGACAAAGGATGAGGAAAAGGCTGAGATGCTTAATGCTGAAGGCTGGCAAATGTGACACCCATCTAAAGGAAGGGGTGGAAGGAGGGTCCAGGGAAGTACAGGCCTGTCAGCCTGACCTTGGTGTTGGGGAAGGTATGGAGTAGGTCATTTTGAATACCATCACACTGCACGTAAAGGACAACCAGGGGACCAGGCTCAGCCAACATGGGTTTGTGAAAGTCTGCTTGATCAACCTGATCTCCTTCTATGACAGTGTGACCCACCTAGTGGGTGAGGGAAAGGCTGTGGATGCGTATACACAGACTTCAGTAAAGCCTTTGGCACCATTTCCCAGAGCATGCTCCTGCAGAATCTGGCTGCTCATGGCTTGGACTCCTGCATTGTTCACTGGGTAAAAACTGTCTGGATGTTTGGGACCAGAGGGTGGCGGGGAAAGGAGTTACATCCATGGTTGTAACTCTGGGAGGTCACAAGTGTCTGCCCCAGGGCTCAGCTGGTGCCACGCCTGTTTAACATTTTTGTTATTTATATCTGGATGTGGGGATCAAGTCAGTTTCCTCAATCAGTTTGTGGATGTCACTACAGTGGGTGGGAGAAAGAGAGGGGCACTGAAGGTGGTGCAGGATCTAGAACACAAGTCTTAAAAGGAGTGGCTGAGGGAGCTGGGGGTGTTTAGTCTGGAGGAAAGGAAACTCGAGGGGGACCTTATCATTCTCCACATCTACCTGAGAGAAGGTCTTAGCCAGGTGCAAGTTGGTCTCTTCTCCCAAGTAAAAAGCCATGGGACAAGAGGAAATTGCCTCAGGCTGTGCCAGAGAAGGTTTGGATTGTATATTAGGAAAAATTTCTTCTGAGAAAGTGTTGTGAAGCATCAGAACAGGCTGCCCAGTGAAGTGGTGAAGTTACCATCCCTGAAGCTATTTCAAAGATGTGTAGACATGTCATTTAAGGACAGGGTTTAGTGGCAGTTCTGGATTAATGATCATACTCCATGACCTTAGGGGTCTTTGCCAACCTAAATGATTCTATAATTCCATGAAAACACTGAAAATCACATCATAGTGCATTAAAAGCTGTGTAAATTACCAGAGAATGCAATACATTATGGCAACAGTTTTATCAGAACACAGGTAAACATTTAGTGCAAATTAAAATCATCGACAACTCTTTCTCTTCTCATTTTTCTCCAATCTGCCCTATTACGATAGATTTTATGTTTTAGGTACTTCTTTCTAAAGCAGAGCACATTGTGCAGGGACACACATACACACATATAGATACAGAAGCATAAAAGTATACATCTCATGTCAGAAAGCACTGTCTATCTGCCTATTCAGCCTTGGGAACAAGGGCCATCCTCTGACAGGGGTAACGAGAACCAGTATGCTGTGGAAAAGCTACCCCAAAAGTGTGACTTTGGGGACCTAGAGTTAGAGCTTCAGCCCAGGACTCCCAGCCCTGAATAAACTAGGGAAGCTCTTCCTAGGCTGATATTTGCATGCCTTGCATGGTCTAACAGTGACCACAAACCTCTTGTCCCTTTAACCATGAGTTTTTGCAGGGTGACCAGGCCCAAGCATCTCCCACTCACTCAGGCACAGGCCTGTGGGGAGTGTGAGAGCTTATTGAGATGCCTGTTCTTCAAAAGGATTTAATCTTTCAGGCTGAATAAGTCCATCTCAAGGACTATTGAACTTCCCATGGAAGCTCTCACCCATGCAATCTTCTTTTTTTTCAATCTGAACTTGTACCTGCACTACTGGTGGGCTGGTGTCTGACTCTTCCCTGGGCATCACCTCTGGTTTCTCCATTAGGCCTGGTGGCACCTACCATGGATGTTCCCGTGTTACCAAGCAGGACTGTGTATGTCCCTCCGTCCACCAACATCCCAGGGCAGCTCTCCTGAGGCTCCTGGCCCAGCTGGTCACTCTCCGTGAAAGGAGAGGGCCTTGGCAAGGACCTCTCCACTACAGCTGGAGGGGAAGGCACAGGCACCCAGCCTCACACACTTCCTAAGTGTATAAGTCACAAGCCATTTTATATAGGCTTTTTTTCTTCCCTTTTTCTCACCCTATGGTTGCAGCAGCCATGGATAAGATGGGGTAATTAAGCATCAAGGTTACCAACCCTCCCACCTCCACTGATAAACCTCCCACCCCTGCCTAGACATGCTCTCTGACATCTCAGAGCCCAGTATCCTCTTGATCCTTTGGCTAAACAACAGACCTTCACTATCACTCAGGAAGCTGAGCCTTTGAACTCAAACCATGTATGTTTAAGGTGGGGAAAACCATATCTCTGTGTACGGAAAGAGACTGAGTTTTTGGTTGATTTTTTTTTTTCTCCGCTCAGTAGCAGTTGAGCAGTTTTAAGGTCTGATTAAAACAGGATAAAACAGAAAATTCTGGAAAATTTCAGGTTGGATTACTTCTCGGCAGCAAGAGGAAGAATCCTAAAATAGAAAGGACACCTGAGTGTCATCAAATATTCTTTAGTTTTGGCTCAGAGCACTTGCAGTTACTGACATAATACCCAGCTTTTCTGCACTGCTACTTTTTAACTCCTGCACATGCAGCCACTGAAGACAAAAGCAGATATATATACACATACAAGTAACAGTGATCTAATATCACCATTTGAATGAAATCAAGTACTTCATGTAAAGATTTTTGACATGATTTTATTGTATTACTTGCTTATTTTTCCGCCCAGCAATAAACAATCAGTAGTTTAAGAAGGATCTCTTTAAATATACTAGGGCACATTTAAAAGGCTGACAAGTTGTATTTGTGGTTTTCAAAAGAAATCATTTTTTTGAGTAGAGCTACCTTTTTTGGCATAAAGCAATTGGAAAGTACCATAGATATCTCAATAAAACACATCAAAAGTAACTTTCTATAGCTTGTTTTGACATGTCCACTTGTGGGTTGTATTAACTTTAACTAAACATCATTTTTTTTTTCCTCTGTCAGTACAAACCATTAAAAACATTCAACAGAAAAAGCAAATAGAAATAACCCAGTCCTGTGTTTGCCTATTTTCAAATAAAAGGAGATACAGAAAGGAGTGGTCACTGCAGTTGAAAGTGCATTTTTCTGATTCATATATTTGCTGTAACTATTTGCATAGGATTTAAATGTCTAAGAAAAATGCCCAACCATTTTACTGAGAATGCTGCATTTGAGAAACCTGAAAATGCTAATCTGATTTCATATTTACAAAGGTTTGTGTACTGTGTGTGTGATCAATTCACGGAATGACAGCAAACTTTGGTAAATACAGTTTTGATGCCGAGACTCTTTGACCTTTCTATGAAGGAATAGAAAGCTTATCTGCTCTAGAACCAATCCTAAAGGAGCACATTGTGCTGATTTCATTTGAGATCTTATCCTTTCTCTCCCTTTCCCTCTCTCTCTTTTTCTCCCACCCTCCTTTCCTATGAACACTGAATGCTAAGTAATTTCCTTGTCAAGGTTGCTTATCAGGACTAGATTTACACTTGATATCATTTTGTAAGCATGTAGCAAATGGTCCATACATTAACAGAAAAAGGGAGCAGACAGTGTTTGTGTCTGAGGAGGAAACGAGTCTCAAAAAAAAAAAAGAAAAGCTGTTAATTAATAGCCTAATTAAAAAAAATAAATAAAAGATCATTCAATCACAGAACACGCCTAGGAAACAAGCAATGAAATGAAGTCTAAAAATAGGCCTGCATGCTCTTTATTAATCCTGAACTCTCAGAGGCACCTTCTGTTCAGTGATGGAATGCAGGTGAATTAAATGCACTGTGGAGGATCTTTCCCTAACTTCCCCACAAAAAATTAATTAAAAAAAAAAAAAAAAGTTGCAAACACTTCAGTGCTTCAGCATCCTGCCATATCCACAGTGATACTTAAAATAACAATGCTTTTCTTACAGGAGAAAATCATGTTTAAGGCTTCCTTATGCTAACCCAAAGTAGTAATTTGCAAAGACAGTGAATAGTCAGGTTGGAGTCAGCTAGTGGGAAGGATTGGGACATAATCTGTAGTGACTGGGCTTAAACTTTCAGCTTAAGGATTCCTATATTTTCATTGTTTTTTCTGGAGAAAGGGATCCCAAAGCTTATTCCAGGCAAGTAGCAGTCTAAGCTTTGGCCAGCACCCACAATAAAGGCAGCAATAACATCTGCTTTAGGGCCTGAAAATGAGAACCACAGATGTTTTCTGCAGAATTATATGAGCCCCAAATGAAGAATTCCAAATCCTGCGTTACAAAGAGATGCATCTGTAACACATTACTACTGAATCACACTAATGTAACCCACATAACCTGTTGAAACTTATCACTGAATAAGAACACCCATAGTGTTTTTCTTATTATTGAGTCCTAAAATGCATCACAAGAGTTTTGATAAAGCTATAGGAATGTTTTATATTGAGTTAGGCTAAGTGATAAATGTCTGGCCCATTAAGTCCGCTGCATTAAATGACCATTTTTTTGCTTTCCTTCTCAGGTTCCTGTACAGGAATGCCAGGCAGCCAGTTCCTCCACAGGCATGGAACCATTTATTGTGCCCATCTTTGGGGACAGCACACGTGGGAGCAACGCTCTCCTGCCCTCTGTGTTTAACTCTGGTGAGTGGCTCTTGGGCTCAGATTGTCTGAAGCCGCTCCGGGCACCAGGTTCTCCCTGTCTTCCTTTATCAGCTTAGGTTGAACAAGCAAAAGTGCAGTGATCTCACTTTGTCTTTCAGATGTGACTGTCAGCGTGTGAGAGGGATCTGGGGACAAATGGGAGCCAATTCCTGCAGCATTGGAGAAAAGATCTCTAGAGGTCTTCTTTGCTGTACAACACTGAAATCCTAATTTTTCCTAGCTTATGTGCTGCAGCTTGGAGAAAGGGAAATGTAGATGAAGTTTTCACTTCTTTTCTGATCTCTCGCTCTTCTACCTGCTCCCCATTTTCTCTCCTGTAACCTGCATTATTTCCTGATTCTCATCATTACCTCTCTCCTCTGTGGCTATGTGTTTCTGTTTTCACTGAGTTTCTTCTGCCTTTTTCTCATTTTCTGTTCCCTTTCCACAGTTTTTCTTTCACCCAAGTCTCATCCTTAGCTTCTTGTTGTGGACTGACTCAGAAGGGAACCTGAGGTTGAAAATACTTTCCAGGGAAGGTACAGAAACCCAAAGATCTCACAGTCTGTCAAAAAGAAGTTGCAGCAATGCAAGATTTCCTATGTCTTCTCCATTAAATCTCCCAAGGCAATTCCAGGAGTGATGCGGAAGGAAGGTAGCCATGACAACTGAAGGCTTAATAGTATCAGGTGCCTTCTGCTGATGAGCCTCTTCCTGACCCCAGAGTGGAAACTAATGATGCCATCTCCAGGGTGATGTATATCCTCCACTATGACCCATGGACTAGAACAGACAGGGGACAAATCTGGAATAAAGAGAATTATTTTGAAAGCAAGTCAGATAAGCTAAGATGCAACATGAATCATAAACTGAAAATGTGATATTATGCCTTATTCAGATCCCAGACAGAAGAAGAATTTTAGCTTAGACTATCTAGACTAAATATATAACTTAGAATTTGTGTCTGTTCCTCTCAGGTGACTGGAAAACATACAGTCTCTGTCAGATTGGCTGCTCTGCCTCACCACTCTCTCCAGTTCAGATGACACTGAAGGTTCTACCTCTCAAGCAAAGTGCCATTGCATGTGTCCTGATTGCTCTCCCCCATGGCCCTTCATGAAAAGTTAATGTAATGTTGCATAATGAGATCTGTGGTGTGGTTACCTTAGAAGAAAAGCAACACGAAAATTGAAGGACTGAAAGTCAGTCAAACAACAGAGCCCACCAGTGGGACACTGCTTCACAGACACCGTGTGAATTCTCAGCCATTTCCTTCTTCCTTGCCACATTTTGTTAATATCTAGTAACACTGTAGGGTCAGATATGACCCTAGAAATTCAAGTAATGCCTTTAGTGTGTTGCTGTGATGCAGCCTGGCTGATCAGAACCCCAAGAAGCACACCAATAGAAGGCGGGCAGTGGTTCCATGAGGCAAATCAGGGAAGGAAGCCAATCACTCCTTAATATGATTGACTTCTACTCATGGACTTCAGTTACTGAGGATGTAAAATAGACTAAGCAAGAGAAGAAACTTTATTTTTTAATTGCTCAATTAAATTGTGCATGATTTAAGCTGCTTCTGACAAGAAATGCACTTAGGAGCTCTACTATTACATCACACCAAGCAGCAATGGGATAAAGGTTAAAGTACTTAGCTTCCAAAATAGTATAGAGCCAAGATCAATCAGAAGGGAACAAGTCCTGTCTAACATGTCTGCGCATCTTCTTAATAGTAGAGTGGTACATAATGCAAAACCAGATTCTCCCAGTTAATTTGGAGTGTGGCACTGGCACTGTGCCATCTACTGCCCATGGTAATTTCTGAACTTTATATAGGGAGGCAGATAAATCCATGGTTGGTCAGCTGTGATTTTAATTATGATGTCAAACTGATTCAAGTAAGAACTTAAAAGAGGTGTTCAGGTAGTTTCCTACCTTTCATGGAAAAAATATGGCACAAATTCTAAATAACCCTTTGCTGCCTCTTTCTTCAGGAGGCACCCACATTTCATTGATTTTGTCTCCTGACATCTAGACATTTCTCAGAGATTCAGAGGTCACCTTTCCATAGATTAAAATCCCTGAACTTACTTTTCAATAACATCTTCTACTTCACATTGTAATTCATGTTTATGAGAGAGGCCTTCAGGAGGTCCCACTAAGAGGTTTCTTTCACTCAGTATTACAGGAGTTTCCCTTGTGATCAGTTGTAAGAACAGCCACACTGACAACACCTACTGTAGCAAATTCAGCTGGATAGGGAACATTTTTGGCCAACAGGACTGCCCATCCTGCTTTCCATGAAGGCAGAGTCTTCCTTCCAAACAGCAGCCACGTTGAGACTAATAGATTAACAGCTCTCTGCCTGTGTCCTGGCCTGCCTAGATCCCTAGGAAAAGGCCTAAGAAAAATAGCAACACATAGGGCTACCATGTCATCTGATCTCCACTTCTGGGAATCAGTAAAGGTTTCCATTAAGCAGATTTGCACACGGATCATCAGTTTTAATAGCCAGCACTCTCCATTTTGACTAATTTGGAATTTTTCTAGCCTTTTTGAACCTACTGCATTTCCACACTTCACCACATCCTGTAGCAACAGTTTAGTATGGTCCTATTGTGCAAAAAATCACCCTTTTACAATGTTGAACCTGCTGCCATTATGAAAATTGTGACTCATCATTTCCTCTTTCTCTTCTTCACAGCACTCATGTGTGTTTAGATCTTTTATCATTTATCTTCTCTTGTCCAAATTAAAAGAACCTTGTCTATTCAGCCTCTGCTTGTATGCAAGCTGTTTGATGGCTCCAGTAATTCTTACTCCTTTTCTTATTACCTTACACAGGGAGCTACCAGAAGTTCATGCAGTACACAAGATATGGAACTGTCATGTATTTCAAGTGGCAACAAGGTATTCTTAATTTTTCTGTGTTTTGGATTTTTTTTTTTCTGCATTGCACTGCACTGTTGGCTTATTAACACTAGCTGAGGATGTTCAAATCTTTATTAATTGAAACAGTCTTCAGAAATTGAGGTGAATTCTGAACACAACCTTTACTAACATTCAGTGAGAGATGTGATCCTAAGGTGCTCTTAAAAAAGATTTCAGCACTTGCTTTATTCTCTCAGCCAGTCAGTTGTTATTAGGTGTTACAAGAAGAATCTCCTCCTAAAGAAGAAATGGGAAAGCTCTGACAGACTTCATTAATGGACAAACAAACCTACTTGACCTATTTTCACAGTCTTCAGATAGAAACACAGTGAGCTCTTTGCCCATATCTCTGCTCTCATCTCCATACTTTCTATTGTCTTGGGATGACTCTGAAACCATAGGAGAATGGAGTGAATCTTGTCCAGCTGGCCCCAACAGCTACATTGGCTTGAAGACACCCAGAAAAACACAGATGTCTTTAGCAAGTGTAAAAAGGCTTCACCCTTACAAAGAATTTAGTTCATTTTTGCACCTCATTAATTAGTTCAAGGAGAAAGTATTAGGCAAACTTGTGTAATTGTGCTAGTCCACTAATCTAAGGAATAGTATTTGTTTTGACTTGTGAGTAATATATGATACATTTTTTCATAATTATGAACTTCATAATAAGGATAGGCAAAAAGATTTTAATCTCAAGTAGATAAATTTTGCAGGGCTGGGTAACAGGTGGAGCCATTTATCTCTGTACTAACTTGATCATGTTTACAAACCTATTGACAAATGCTTCAGAGGAGTTCCAGGCCCACCTTGTTACTTATTTATTAACCACATGGATCCATGGGAATCCAAACTGGGTTTACAGCACAACTTGGTTATTCAAAGCTGTAGCTGTGTGCAATTCCCTCTTCCTCAAAATAAAGATTTATCCCTGCATGCCTATTAGTTACAATGAACATTGTCTCAATGGTCAGAAGTCTCAATTATCCAAACAAATCCCTTATGACATTGGGATAATTGAGCTCAGCTACTCTTGTGGATAGTTGAAATACCAACATTCCCATGTAATTTCTCATTAGGATTTAAGTGAGCTTAGATTATATCTTAGAAGTTGGTCTTTGATCATAGAGCTCTAATGAAAACATAGCGATGACATTATTCCCACACAATTAGTCATTCCTCTTAAAGTGTATTTTAAATATTAAGGATGATATGTCTTCTTGTAAACTCTCCCCAGTTTATCCAGAGAGCTTAACTATTAAATCAGTGTACCAAAAGACTGGGATGGTGACAGTCTATTTTTAATCAGAAAAATTAGGTGTCATAATACAGTGTAAATTTCAGCAAACAGTAGCTACTGTGAATGGAAGCAGGAGCCTCCAAACAAATCACACAATTATATTCCTGAAATTAACTGAGAAAATTAGGATAATAACACATCAAGCTTCATGTGGCTGGAAGATAAAGCATTGCCTCGGTGAACACAAATAAATAGTATGACCCTGCTGGGAAAAGGCTGCCAAGTTGAAAAACAATTCTGAAGAACTCTGCTGTCACTGGAAGCTTCTGGAACAGTACAAGAGGCACAGGGGATGATGTTCAGGAGTGGAAATTGCCCACTTTTCAAAAAATCTAATCTGTTCCCAAAGTGTCTCTCTGGGTGAGTGCACATCTTGACCTTGGGTGCCATGAACACCACGAGCACAGAGAGCCAGGGCAGGACAACAGTGAAATTTGTTCATGGAGTCCCAGATGAGAAAGGTGTAAAGTGGGCAGTCAGGTGTAGGGCATGGGCACTGCCAAAACACACATGCATGGCTTTAGGCTCAGTTTATGGCAGTGCTAGCCATAGTTTGGCTATATAGGACAGGGCAAAGATATCAGCTCAGGAGTGAGATGGAGAGCAGATGGATGGCAGGAAAAGAGGAGAGAATGGGTGGGCAGGCTGGAGACAGGACTGAGGGAAGGTTAACAGCCTCAAAGTTGGAATTACTTGGTGTATCAGGGAAGCAAGCCCAGCAGAATATCCCATTTCATGAGCCTTCCTGCAAGCCTTCCACCTGACTGCTGTCTCACCACATTTCTGCAGAACGTTTGTGGCTAGACTGAGACAAGCTTGTTGAAAACACTGCTATACCCAACAAGACAGGAACTCTTCTGAAGGTGCTCCGATCGCTGGTTGTTGGTCACCCGACACCCATTAGTCAGTCACTGAGTTCCCTGTGCACACATAACAAACATTTCAGAGTTCTTCATGGACCTGAGATCTTGAACCAGACAGCCACAGAGAGAGCTGGATTCCCAGGGCACCAGTGTTAGTGTGCATTTCAACCCCATGGCAGTGCCATCACACACACACCTCCCACCAGCAGACCAACACACACACACGTGTTCACCAGCTGCCGTGGCTGCGTACAGAAAGACACCAAAGGTGCCTGGGGTCTGTCCACTTTGCAAACACCTGAGTGGACTGGACAATTGTTAGTGGTCTGAAGGGATAGAGACAGCCTTCCGAAGCTCCATTCCCACCCACCCTGCTTGAGCAGGGCGTGCCCCAGCCCTGCTGTTTCCTGAGGCTACAGAGCAGGCAGAAGGAATACTCGTTTTACTCCCACCTCTGCTCGGCTTGCTCAGCCATCTCCTCTAGCTGTTAGTGAAGCAGTGAGGAGGCACAAACCTCTTCCCACAACAAGGAATATGAAACACATCTGGAGTCAGCGTGTCTTGGAGAGAGTAGGCAGCCATGATGACAGCACAGAGGCTGGTGAGAGGGCCCTGGGTAAGCTCTTGCCATCCCGGTTTTGAAGGGCCTAAGGGGATAATTACAAAAGGGATTGCTCCTGTGTCAGCTATCCCTGCTTCAGTGGTTGCCCTCTGGAGCTTTTCTTCACCTCCTCAGTGGAGGCTGTTATTTCAAAGGCTGGTGGATGACAATACAGTATTAGCTGGAAGGACCTGAGCCACCTGGCAAACATCTCTCAGGGCCAAGAGAATATCCACTGTTTTGGGTTTTTTTTGGTCTCATACAGAATTTTCCATATGAAAAATATGTACCACTTTCCCCCTTTGAAACTGGTCAGACTGTCTTTTAGGATGTTTCTGTGAGGATGGCTGCCAGAAGAATTTAATCTCTTGGAGATTAGTAAATGGCAGAGGGCAGTGGATGCTGCAAAGGAGAAGATCAAGTAGCCACCTTAAAATGTAACCCCAAGACTGAATTTAGGTAAAAACAATCAGGAAGGGTCTCTTTTGGTAAAGGCAATGGCTGTGAAGATGAACATGAATCGAGGTCGCTTGTTTTCACTGGCAGATTATAACTTGTCTTCTAGAGAAAAGAATTATAGGAACTTCATGACATTCTGGAGCCTTCAGCAGCACCAGCTGCAGAAAGCTTCACCCCCTTCTAGAGGGACCTTTCTTTCACTGATTTCATAAGGTGACTGTCTCAGACTTTATGTCTTTCAGGCAGGTGAAGTGAAATGAGCTGAGTCTCATCCCAGAATCCACCACTTTAGGCACAACTGCAAGTGAGGTGGCTACACCCAGGCTAACACAACTCTGACTTTCCATCTTTTTCTGGAGCAAAGAGCCCATCAAGAGGTGGGTGAGGTGAATAAAGCAGTGAAGGATCCTCCACGTCCTCTCAGCTGTTTCCATTCACTGAGCTCCTGGAGAGCCCCAGTGGAAAAATGAAAGCTGCCTTTGCTCCTTTGCAGTGCCCTCCAGGGAGGGCAGGAAAGCACCTACCCTTCTTCACAGCATATCACCCCTCAGGCACAAGGCCTGGCTGTCACCCAGGGATGTCATTCACCTTCTTGGTACTTCAGATGCATCTATATTTTTGAATCGTCCAATTCTGTCAAAGTTGTGGGAAGAAATAAGAGAGGCTTAAAATAGCTAAAGCAAAAAATTCCCCAACTGTCAGTTTTATAATTCTTAAATCCATTCCAGGAGAGCTAGCTTTAGTCCTATTTCCTGATCGCTTGGAAAAACTGAGACGATCAATTAAAGTTTTCCCATGCACCCTCTTGGACAGATGGTTGAACCATTTTAATTAAGTGTATGTATTGGACTGACAGAGTTGATGTATCTGACGTGACAGACATTTTCTGTGTTCATTTAGGTTTTTAATCTTTCACTCTCTTTAGTATGCCCAGAATTGTGCTATTTGCACTGTGCTCTCAGAAGAATTATTCAATACACAGTCGATCGCTTGGATTATTAGATTTTTATTGCTTGTTATTGTTGGGTTTGGCCACACTGAAAAGCTCCTCAGTAACAATTAGCTACCACTCTGACTCTAATAGTGAAAGGACCTAACATTTTGAAGTCTCTGTTGGAAGATTAGCGGTCATATTTTTTAAAGATATTTAGATGTCAAGAAGGGCAAATTAAGACACGCTGAATTTTCAAAAGCATCTAGGTACCCAGTACCTCAAATTTCAATGGCACTAAAATGGTGTTGGTTTTCTGCAATGCTGGACTTCTAATCCCTGTGAAAGCCTGCATTGCTGCAGTAGTACAAGGTGGCTCCTCTCCCAGATTCCTTTTTAAAATAAAATTAAATTAACCTTGCTCCAAGAGGTTTTGAAATGAGACATATATTTCTCTTTTCCTTTATTTCTTTACATTCTTTACATTCCACATGAGATGGAAGACATGGCATAATGGTACTGGTGGCCCTCAGTGTGAGAACAGGATCCCATGGAGTGTGGGATTTCCCTTTACATTATTTCAGTGGTGGGATCTGGGTAAGAGCAAGTTCCTAGCACACAGAGATAATTTCACAGCTACAGGTCTCTTCCTGGAGTGTATCAGTCCATACGTTTGTTACAGTATAATATAATAAATTATAACGCATGTATGGAAACAGAGAATCACCAGCATTTTTTCTTTTCTTCTTGTGCAATGGTATTGGTATAAATATTAGGCATTGCTACAGTATGTACAAGCCCTCTGACTTTCCTGGGTTTCTTCATATGACTCTTTCAGTCCTGTTTTAATATTAATAGAGATTAATAGGTAGATTTGGTATTAATAGAATCCACTCTCTCTAGGTTTCAGTGAATATCCATCAATAACTGCAAAAGTACCATATACTGGAATATTGTAGTGGCTACAAATACTCCTCTTATTTCCAGTGTCTTCACTGACTGACATGAATGATTGTTTTCACCTAAGATAAACTCCTAGGCTCTTACATGTTTCATGGCAGAAAAAGCAATGTCTCCTGCTGGTAAGAAAACCATTCTGCAAAAGTACTTATACAGAGACCTGGTTGACATACTCATTATAGAAAAAAAAAAAAGTAGTGTCTTTATCCTCAAGACTTAGCAATGGCCAGGGTATATCAGGTCTAAGAAGTAAGATTTCTTGAACAGTATTTGAGGACAAGCAAGAGGAAATAGTAAAAACCATGAATGTTGTCATGAGCCTGACAGTTTTGAAAGACAAAATATTTGTGATATAGCAGACAAGTAGAAAGGGAAGAGCAAGAAAAAAAAATCAGGTTATTCTGTTCAAGGAACACAAGAAAACCTGAGGTTTAAAAATGAGTGTAGTCCTTCCTGGATAGGCAGAGTGAGAGAGAGCCCTAGGTATATCCAGCTTTAAATAACATGTATGTATAGTCCAACCAGAGCATGTACAAACCCTGCACTCCTTCACAAACTTCAAATACCTGCAGGCATAGATAAATACTTGGATAAGCACATACCTCTTTTCTTGCTTACATGGGAGATTTTGTTCATGCAATAAAGGCTGAGCACTTTTTTTGAAAAACCTCATGCTGCATCTGCATATGGGAGTGTTCTGGGAAATTCAAAATAGCCACACGTCAAAAGTCCCAATAACGTACACTATCTGGAAGCTTTTGGAGAGTGGGCTAATGAACTTATCAAATCACTAACAATTGGTTTTGAGAGGTCAGGTGGCAGGTGAAGGGAAGGAGAAAGATGGAATATCCGTTTGGTTCGCAAAAAGTGTAAAAAGTGTGACCATGGAAAGCAGAGAACTGAGCAAGCTGCAGCCCTTTCCTAGCAACAAATCAGGAATGTTGATATTCCACGCAGTATTGCACTGCATTATAGGTGTGATATCCTGTACTGTCAGATCCACACACAGAGGTTTGGTAAACAGATTCACTCCTGACCAGAATCAGCAACAACGCATTTGATTTTCTAAGAGCATCTGATCTGATTTAAGAATATCAAAAGGAGGCAGTAGCTCAGACTGACATTATTACACAAGCAGTCATTTTGATATTTAAGCTTGTACATTCCTTAAGCTTGAGTTGAATTTCTTGGCATTGTCAAAAAAAGAAAAAAAAAAAANAAAAAAAAAAAAAAAAAAAAAGAAAAAAGAAAAAACAAGCCATGCTTCTGATGAAAGCAGCTGTCATTCAGCACTAGGACTTGCCCTTCGAACAGCTGTACTTGATCTCAAAACTCTCACCTGCACAGCATTGTAGGCTGAATCAACTCAGCTCTTTGTCTCACTACCTCAGATAAGCCTGTCATCAAAGTGAAGAGATAAAAAAGAGACAATCATAACTCTAATGTCATATTTGACAGAGGAAGCTGTTAGTCAAGTAGCTTTAAACTGTTTCTCCTCTACACATATCGAGTGACGTCCTGGCACAGCGACAAGAACTTATCAAGGTACTTTTTAATATGAGAAAGAAGAAAAAAAAAAATACCAGAGCAGATGTGTCATCATAGACACACCTTTTAGTGGACCTTCAAAGTGAAGAACCAGAGAGGCTCTTTTGTGAGACAAGTGTCACAACAACTCCATCTTTCTAGAGGTGTCTGCACAGGCCACTGCAGACAGCACATAGCAGATATTAGAGGTAACTGTGCTGACAAGGAATTGGCCAAGAGAATGTGCCAAGAGAACAGGTTTCCTAGGGCCAGATCCTGAATCTGCTACTCAGGCAAAATGCTAAGTAGCGTAGGAACTGGTCCAAAGGCAGCTTCCTAATAAGAAACTGAAAACAGCTTGCTCATCATAGCTGGCATTCCAGGAAAGGTGAGGAGGAGAGCGAGCCCCAAATGTAAAGACTGGGCTGTAGCAAATTTAGGCTGCTGGCTACTCACAGGAGAATCGTTAACTGTTCCATCGTATCAAATAATTATCAAACCTCTATTTCTGTGTCACTGAAGTTATACTTTTAATAGTGCAGCAACTTCAATAGTAGTATTCACATTTATCTACTGCATTAAACCCAGGGATCTCAAAAAGCTTTAGAAATTATATCTGTAACATTCTGGTCAGACGGAGCTTTTGCGCACAGAAAAATGCTTATGCTGGAAAAGCATAAGCACAGCCTTGGGCCTATGGGGCCCTATGTTGATATAAAAAGGAGCTGAGTTGGACCTAATTCAAGAGATCCATAGTAATTTTACACACCTAAGCTGCCTTGTGACTTGTTTACCTGCCTGAAGCTCCCACAGTCTTCTTACGCAAAACCTTCAGCATCCAGGAGAGTTTTTGTTTTTAACACCAAGTGTCTCTTCTATTGGTTTCAGCTGCATCAAGGTCAAGGAGAAGAATAAAAGTCATTGACTCCTGACCCTTTAAGTTTTAACTTTAAAAGTTTAACTTTAAAAGCCTAAAATATATATGCATGCAGCTTTAGCTACTAGCTACATGTGCCTGTACAGTATTGTACAGATAACTCTATTGTACATAGATAATCCAGTACCTACCTAATAACTCCATATTGTACATGATAAATCCAGTACCACATCCTAGTGTTGGATCAATGTTCCATAAATTAGGTCTCTCAAATTTATGGGTCTCATAAAATCCATGGATCTCAGCTACACCTGGGGTCAGTGGAAAGACCAACAGTGCCTTTTGCAGGGAGGATGCTTTGCCCTCTGCCGGGGCTGAGCTCCCCTTTGGGATATGAAATGGCTCACTTAGGTTAGACATATGCCATTTTGGTGGCTGGTGTTAAATGTGATGAGTCCCATTCATATTGCCAAATATTCAAATGTCTTGAGGTCCTTTCAGTGAACTTTTTATTTTTTTCATTTTATAAACCTCACATATCATAATGGTGCATAAGATACCACATTATTATATCCCCATAAAATTTAATTAAGCACCTGGAATGAACAAAAGATTGGAAAAGAAGAAGTATTATTCCACCACCAGAGTATTTTTGGTTTGGAAACCATGTAGTATAGCATTGCAGAAATTTGAGCACAGCTCCTGTAAGAAATATTCCCTAAAGCACCATCACTGGTCATTGTAATGGGGTCCCAGTGCTGCATATGAGACTCAAACTCTTATGGCCAAGCCAGGGTGGTAGTTCAATGACTTAGTTTTACATGAAGCTGTAGTGGAAACACTAAACAAACAAAAAAATAATGCTGAGGTTCATGCTGATTTTTCTCAGTCACCTCTTAATTGAATGCACCAAGCTTTTCTAGACACTGCCAGCCCCAGCAGTAGCTTCCCTTGCTGCCATCAAGAGACACAAGTTGAAGCAAGGGTCACAGTTAGGAACAGTTTTTCTTCCCCAGAATACTGCTGACGTGCTCTGTCCCAGATAGAGCAGAAGATCTGGCTGGCTCATTCTCTGCACTGCCCCATGCCTGCAGGGCAAGGGGAGAACCTCTTTGGATGATCCAAAGGGAAGGGAAGGGCTCTCCTTTCTGCAGGTGTTGGATCCAGATGTACTCTTGGCCAGCAGTCAGGCACATGGGGAAGTGGACAGCTCTGTGAACAAGGAGGGGAAAATGAGTACCAGGTGCCAGGTACATCCTGCACCAACCATCTTCTCTAATGGACCTCAACAGGCTGAGAACTGAGTCCTGGGTAATTTTTACATCTGCCCTGTGAAATGCAGGTCATTCAACACAGATGAAACACAATACTTCCTAAGATCCAGACAGAAGAAAGCTTATTTCTACTGTGTTAAGCAGCTAAGCCACAGGAAGCTGTTGAATCACTCTGCCTGCTTTCCTGAAATAAAATAGTTTTAGTTTCATGTATTTAGTGAATTTTTACCTTACACTTGTGAATTTGAGCCGCATTTATCTTATCTTCAGGGTGATTAAACAGCCTATTCTCTCCCCCTTTTTCTGCTCCTCAGCCAGAGCTTTGCTATCCTACAAGGGTTCTAGAGGCCCAGCAGCATCCCACCTTTTCTTGATGCTGGTGGCTTTGCATGCATGTGATGGACAGGAGAATGTTTGGGAGAGTTTCCTGTTTAGGCTGGGACCCATCCAGGTGTTGAGTTTTTATTGACAGCATCATCATCAAAACTTTATGTTTTATACCACACATTATGTTCTTCTGTGAATTTACTCCCTCTACACTTATACCAATTTAACTTCATGGTGCTATTTTTGAAATCACACTAGATCAAATTCTCCACTCAGTTTCTCTTGCATATTCACTGTGGGGCAGTGTGCATATAAATGAGGGCACGGTTTAGCACACTGTGTATAAATTAATGTGAACTTAAATATTAAGCACAGGTGACTTGCAGTTTCCCTCTCATACAGGCAGACTTCGCTCTGAAATGCCAGTGAAATAATTACCTTTAGGGTAGTGCAGAACTCAGCAGTTTTCCCACCTGCTGGTGCAAGAGATTCCTCCTTTTTATGTCATCTTTACTGTTGCCATCTATGGCTAGCATAGCAAAAGACACTGGTGATGTAGACAAAGAGTTTACCCACCTGCTAAATGGAAGACCATTCCTGTGGATATAAGAAAATTTATATAATGAGATGGTTTGACAGATTTTTTTTGGTCTTTCCTTTCTGATACACTTTTATGGTGGGTTGTTGGGCTGAAAATAGTAACTCAGGAAAGTGAAACCAGAGCCAGATAACCCAAGATATGTACACAGACATACCTAGCGTGATTAATATCTGTGTGTAACCAGTTTGGATCTCAGGCAGGCAGGGGCCACTCACAAGTAGGACTTTTTCTTCATCCTGCCCTGAGCCAAGCTATCTTTCCCAAAGCCTTGGACTGCACCAAAGGAGCTGTCAATCCACCACTGGGCTTTTACTTCCATTCCCTCAAGTCATTCTCCTGCCAGGCTGTTGCTTTGTCTGTTATGATGCAGCAAAGAGATCCTTTCTAGATCCATTTGTCTTCCTTAAGCCTTGATTCATCAAAACATGTATTATGTAGGGAGTGTTTTATCCTGTATTTCCAAAACATAACAGAAGCATGGCTACTTTCTCATCTGTGCTGTTTAAAAGCTGTGAGTGACTGCCAGCTCAGAGATTGCTGTAGCCCGCTTTGTAACATCAGAAAGAACAGGAGAGTGTGGCATACCCAGGCATACCCTGAAATACACAACTCATCTGATGTTTAAACTTTAAACTTCTTAGCCCAGAAATAACACACGTAATGTAAAACATAATTTGCAGCTTGAGGCCTGGGCATATTAACTTTGGGAGTACTGAGAGCCTTGTGGCTGCTGCTGCTTACAACCAGATCAATAGCCAGGAAAGGACCTGTAGCTCCTTGCACACCATCAGAAGATTCCTTAACAGTGCCACATACCTCTGAAACAGCCAATGTTATTATACCCCATTACCCATGTCTGTGGGTGATACAAACTGTGCATGAGCAACACTGTCTTTGCTATCTAGTGAGTCTGCCTTGACCAGATCCTCCTGAAAGCCCAAGACTATATGAACATTTTGCAAAGTCTTAGCACCCATCACTAAAAACTATCCAAATACTATGTGGACTCAAGTCTACCTTTGGTATCAAGCAAATTTGTCTACAGCTACTACAGCTAGACACTGAGGGGGCTGGTGGTGACCCCTCCGTTTGAGCCCTTCAAACCCTTGCAATGTGGCATAAAATGCCACCTCCCTGGTCCAAGAGTGATCCAAACCCACTTGCACTACACCAGATGTGATCCAGTGATGAATCAGACCTCCACTCAGATGCAGGAGATACACAAGCCAAGCTCTGCCCATGAAAACTTTGAATGCTAGCTATTTGGTGGGGAGAGCTAAAGAAGTCAGAACATCAAGAAATCAGAACCACAAATTCAAGCTCTCTGGCATTTGGAACTACTTCACAGAAAGCTACATTCTCACCGCCCACTCTCCAAACACACTCAGGTGCTGGCATTTTCACCCAGACTAATTAACAAATAGTGTGGCAATTAAATCACATGGCCTCACCATTGAGTTCAGAAAACTCCCTTACATTGCCGCAGAGTATAGCAACATAACTCATAAAATTATTTTATAACAACAATTTAAGTGAAGCAAATATCATGAAAATACAACACAAATGTGATAATTATTCTAATTTATGTGATAACAATGTTACGTGTAAACTAAATTGTCTTCCCAAGTCCATCCAACTTTGAACATCTTCCCAGCCCCACAGATGTGCCTCGAGTATCAGCAGTGTGTGTAGAGATGCAGAAGGTGACTTTTCTAAATCTGAGTTTGCAAGGCTTCCCATGGCAGTCTGTGGGGAAGCAGCGTTTTTGGAAGATCTTCCAAGGAGAGACTTGGCTGCCAAAAGGCCTTTTCCACCTCTCCAAAGAGCAAGGATGGTCTTTGCTTGGGAAAAGGAACAAGGTGGTCTTTCCACAATACTATTTTGCCCTTCCTGGCTGGCCCAGCTGTTCCATTAATTTCGGTGTTGCCAGACTTCATGGTCTGCTTTCCTATGTTGTGTTGGTTGGTAAGAGCCAGGAGGGGTAGATCAAGGCCAAGCTGCTTTCAAGAGCAGCCCTTGTGTGGTTCACAACCCCAGGACCCTGCATGTGAGGGAGGGTGTCTGCTATATTTGGTCTGCCTTCCTGTTCCTCAGATCTTGACTCTTGGACAGCTGCAATGAAGATAAGAAAAGCCTCAGGAAACTCGAAGATGCTCATTTGGAGAAGGTATCTAGAGGGGGAGGTTAATACACAAACAGATTGAAGGAAAGCAGAAGAGTAAATGAGAAAGGCTTGGGGTCATTTTTTTTTTCTTCTTTTTAAAGTAGGATTAGTTAGTGGTGAAGAGATATCATTTCTATGAAGGCAAAATGAAAAAGTCCACTAATTACACACTATACGAACATGAGTAAGCCCAGCATTTTCTGAGTCACAACAAGCAGTTATAGAGTGACAGGGAAAACTTTTTAAGTGATGATTCAAAAATAAAAAAGGCATTTGGAGTCATTGAGCGTGCAGAGTTAGCCCAGGTAACCACATGATCTTATCATTACTACCCTTCATCTGTCTGCCGCCCTCTTCCCACCTAGCGTTTGATACACTCACTTGTTGCATCTTGTCTTGCAAGTGGCATGACTTCAATTGCACTAATTGTGTGCATAAAGTTAAACATGCATGTAAATGTTTGCAAGATTGGAACCTCAGACTATAAACACTGGGAGAGGGCTCATCTCCTCTAATGTAATCATGGAAGGCTAGATGCACGGGGGATTCAGACATAAGAATAATTTTTGTGTATTATATAGGAGAAATTACATCATTATTATACTTTACTATTTTTTGTTTGATTTATTTTGTCTTTGGTAATTTAAGGCACCCTCACTTCCCTTTTGTGCTCCTACCTTTCTTTAAAACACACAGTGGCAGAAAAGGAGCTGTAAGCATTTAAACAATTCCATTTGCTTTCAAATGGAAGGGTTAATATTGTGTATTCTCTTATCTGAGTATAGTTCTCCCAAGGTAGCTACTGTGCTAATATTATACCAAATTACGTAGGTGTTGCATGAGGCTGTAATTTGCACTAGAGGTTTAAAGGTTATTATTTATTACCTGCATCACAGCAGTATATGAGAGTCTGGTAGGGAACCAGGGTGCTGCATTCTGCACAAACACCGAGAAGGAGGAAAGTCCCTGACCTAATAACAACCAAGAGCTCCACATACCTGTGATCAGAGAGCATCCAGGTGGGGCCCAGGGCAGCAAGCCAGAGTGGATTGGGCTACCCTGTTCTGGGAGACTGGGGATTTTGGGGTCTGTGTCTCTTCAGGCAGAGGAAAAGTAACCACCTGCCAAAACAGGCTCAGGTGGCAAACTTCCCAGCAAAGGGGGAAACAGTGGCAAGGAGAGAAACTTGCTGAAAACAATTTTTAGCAGAATATTCTCAATACTCAAAGAAAATTTCCTCTCAAAAAGCCCAGTCCCTGACCATGGAGCTTGCCCTATAGGATTAGAGGCAGCACAAGAATTAAGACAGAGGGAAGGCTGCAGGAGACAACAGGACAAGACTGGTCAGCCCCACATACACAGTGAAGGTCATGATATAAGATGCTGTAAAAGAGACCCCTCTGCCTTAAATTCACAAAATGACTCACTAACCTATAATAACATTACCTAAAAGTCATCGTGAGCTCTTCATCTTCAAAGCACTTTACAAAGATTAACTAATTAATTTCACTGTCAAATCTTTTGGAGATCTAGTAATGGTATTTGGCTCTACCTCAGAGAGCAATTTTTTCCAGGTACTGGCAGGGTAAACATTCATAATGATATAACCAGTGAGAAGAACGTTTTTAGCACTTGAATGATATTTTAATGAGAGACAAAGGTTAGAAATTGACCCTGGACCAGAGGGCTTCATTGGGCCACTCACTTGGAAGTTGGGACTCCCTGTTGTTCCCACACTGGTGCCAACACAGTGTGGCTTATGCATACTGTATTTTAGGAAAACCCGTTAAAAATGCCAGTTATTTTTAGGTGTGTACATGGGTAAGGCATTCTTGAGTTTGTGCCCTGTGTTCTCATGTTGGTTGCCACGCTGGTGTCACGGGCTATGGGATTGAGTTCATCCTCAGCCGTGAAGTGTTACAAGGCCAAGGGCAGCTGGGTCAGGGCAACCCCAAGCACAAACACAGTCTGAGCAGAGAATGGATTGACAGCAGCCCTGGAAAGAAGGACTTGGGGGTGTTCATGGACAGGAAGCTCAACATAACCCAGCAAAGTGAACCCACAGCCCAGAAAAACCCAGCCACATCCTAGGCTGCACCACCCAGGATGCTGCGTCACCCCATAGGATTCTGCCCCTCTGCTCCATTCAGGTAGGATCCAGCTTGGAACTGGGACCTCAAAATAAGAAAAACATGGGCCTGTTGGAGGGAGTCCAGAAGCAGCCATGAAGAGGGCTGGAGAACCTGTGCTATGGAGACTCCTATCCTATGGATGAGAGAGATGGGATTGTTCATCCTGGAGAAGAGAAGGTTCCAGAGATACCTTGGAGCACCTTCTAGTACCTAAAAGGGGTTACAGGTGAGCTGGAGAGGGACTTTTTATAAGGGCATGGACTGGTAGGACAAGGGGAAATGGCTTTAAACTGAATGAGGGTAGATTTAGATTAGATATTGGGAAGAAATTTTTTACTCAAAGAGTAGTGAGGCACTGGCACCAGCTGCCCAGAGAAGCGGTGGCTGTCCCATTCCTGGAAGTGTTCAAAGCCAGGTTAGAAGGGGCTTTGAGTCTGGTCTAGTGGGAAGTGTGCCTGCAGGCAGGAGGGGTAGAACGAGATCTTTAAAGTCCCTTCCAACCCAAATCATTTTATGATTTTATGATTTTCGTTCATGAGGACTTGCTACCTCTGTCTGTCACTCTTCTTCCCGCCATGGGTCCAGCCAGGACCCTCTGCCAGCCCCACACTCTGCCAACTAAGAATAAAAAAACGTGGTGAGAGTGCAGCTCCCACAAAGAAGTTTCACTTTCAGTCTCCTGGCTACCTTGCAAAGAGACAGAGTAACTCCCAAAGGCATCTCCTGCCTCCCCATCCAGATGCTCAGCTAACGTGGGCTCGGCATGCTTTGATTTATGGAGGCTGGTTCTGGCTCACAGTGCTCTTCCAGAACAGCTATATTGGCTGCAATATGAAAAATTCACAGCAGCAGCAGACAAAATTAGGTTGAAAAAAAGTCTTCCATGTGGACACTGAGAGGAGAGCATTTTTATCACTGTAGATTATGTTGTCCAAAGAGGTTGTGTATCTACAAAAGTAGAAAATCCCCTACTGCTACATGCTGCATCAGTATTGTGAGGGTCTGCTGGCACTGCTGTGGGGACAGGCACAGGTATAAAATCTGGTGACTTTCTGTGTGCTAAACCAGATTTCCAGTGTTTATCACAGACTGAGAGCTGCTGTTCTTTGTTTAAAAATAATATTTGACAGAAACTCTCAAAAATTAAAAAATGTCAATACTAGATGATGTGTTTCCAGTCTTTATTCAACAAATAATTAGGTATGCACAATAACCCTCAGACTGCTTCTCCTGGAGTAAACTATTTCTCTTAGACTAAAAATTACCAAGAAATTTAAAAGTTGTTATTAAAAAAAAATAAAATTAAAAATAAATACAGCAGCAGGTCTGGAAAAGAACTGAAAAATTATCTGTCTCATTTCCCTGCAGGGAAGCAATAACACAATATTGTCAGAGATAACTTGGAAATGCAATCTTTGATTTCTAGTAATGGAAATGGGTAAATAGAGATGTCACAGTGTCATGGTCATTCCATCTGATATGACCAGAGTTATATGCTGTGGCTGAAAAGGAACTGCACAGGCTTCTTGTAAAAGTTTGACACTTGTGGAAAAAAAATGCCTGAGAGCTGGTGACAACTCCTCAGGCCAAGGGTATGTCAACTATTCACACTTCACATCTCAGATGTAATGATATAAAAATGTTGCAGAAGTTCAAAATATCTTGTCATATCTTTTGCACCTTAATCTCAGTATTGTTTGTATTATCCATGTCTGAGTATATACCTAATTTACGAGTGGGAATCTAATTCATCATGTTAACACAAACAAAATCCAGGCAGCTGAAAGTGTATGTTGCTAAAAGTTCTCATCTTTTTCCCAACTGGTACAGGGGGTAAGTTGTTTTGGGAGCAATTTTTTGCAAATGCCATTACACGCCACACTTTAAACCTGCTGCCAGCTTTTCCTTAGTCTAGCAATTGGCAAAGATGCCAATACCAATCACAAAACCTAAGAGGCCCAGTATGAATTCAAGACCCCCAGTGAGCTCAGTGAGATTTTTCAGTGCCAAGAAGGGACAATTTGGGTGCAGAATATCTGACAACAGCTGTCTGTGTCTCCCTCGGTTGCCTGGGAACAAAGAGCAAATGACATCCATTTTGGGACACAGAAGGTAAAACTCTTCAGGGCATTCCCAAACTCTGAAAACCTCTTTGCTGCCATGAATGAGGTTGTGCTGCTGGATGAGGACTTGTTGACCCTTGTGTGTCCCCTGTTGCCAGTGCTATCTTGGAATGCAGGGAGACTCCAAAATAAGAGTGTAGTGTTTCTTGGTGGCTAAGAGGACAAATCTTTCAGCTTCAGGAATGTGAAGTGCAGTTGGAGAAAGCCATCAAGTAGCGATAGTAACAAAAACACCAATGGCATCTGTTATGGATTGTAGCAAAGAAGATCGAGCTAAAACACACAGGATCATTCTTTCAGTCAAGACAGCCAGGACACTGCTGCACATGTCACTGAAAGCTGAACGAAAGAGCAGTGTTAGAGTTATACAAGGAGTTACAGCAAGGGCATCTACAAACTTGTCCTTGTTCCAGTCTACATAATGCCTGTGTAGCAATTCATGCCTAAAGCACAGTCTCTGCACTGCTAAACTCACCTGACAGACCCCTCAAAGGAGCAGAACCTAAAGTGGAGGCATCAGTTATTAATTTTCAACAGAGATAGTAGCCAGGGTGTGCTAATACCTTTGAGTTTCAGCTCCCTGACCTCCCCTCCTTCTCCTCCAACCTTTCTGTATGCATTCTGAACTTCCCTGCTTCAAAAAGTCTTCAGTTTTGCACAGTTTGATGCCCAGATTGTCATCCTTGGTGCCACTGCTGAGGAGTGTCAGGTAGATGAAAAGCCACAAACCCTGGGAGAAAAGCCAGCACTGTCTCTGTCCTTGCAGTCCTAGTTCAACAAGTCACATAAGTGCAGACATCACCCCTATGGCAATTCCATCTGCTTTGCTGGGGTGGTTATTGCACTGCAAATTATGAAAATGCTTATTCTCCTTGCTGAATCAGACCCCAATTCACCAGATTACCTGTTGACCCCATATTATGGATCAAGATGGGAAAAAAATGGAGTCTCCTTATTAACTTTGATGGCCCTAGGACTTGACTCAGTATTCTGCTGCTTTAACTCCCTCCTGAATTTTATCATGGCAGAAAGGTGATGCCTTGCTGTGCATAGTCACAGGTGCACCCTTTCAATCACCCACTACAATACACGGCCATGGTGTGTGAGCAGCTAAAGAACAATGTCACACCCCGGCCTCCTCCTCCTCCCACTTGTTCCCAGCCCCGAGTTCTCTGAGCTGCTCGGTCCAGCAGAAATTGGGCTCAGGAATTGCCTTATTTCTACATTCAAGACCCTGTTTCACTCACTGCTCCCTTTCTGGAGAAAGCAGAGCAAAATGCATTAAGAGGTGGATTAAAGGGATGAGGGAGGATAAATAAATAAAAAAATACATATTTTTGTAAGTTTTTTTTAGCATGTTTCTTAAAAAGTGTGCTGAATAAGTGATTTACTTCCAGTATTAGAACTGTGAGGTTTAATGAAGCTGACATTTCTTCCTCTCCAATGTTATGTCAGACTAAAAACCTTTTCAACTTATAATAGATATGTATGGTAATAGATATCTGAATGAAAGATCAAACAGACATTAAGTACTGCAGAAATAGCCTGGTAAAAAGATGAAGTCACCCTCTAATGACACTATTATGACATACAGATTAAAAGAAGAACCAGTAAAAAAGAAGGATGATAATGCTATTGGGTTACTCCACTAAGGTATTTTACCAGTAAAATGAAGTTACTCACTTTCTGCATCTATCCACTCATCTGACTGATGTTTTAAGGGAAAAAAAAAATGTGCAGAAGAAAAAAAGTATTCTTGAAGGAGAAAAAAGCCCACCAAGCAAACCCTACCTGTATTTGGGGTTGGTATGTAGTATCAGATGAATATTGCATTTCAAGCGTTTGATCCTGTGCCTCCAAAAACTACAAACATCATAAACCAAAATTAAAAACTTTGCCAGCAGTCTAGTACACATAGTAGGTTCAAACTGAACCCCCTTGAGGAAAGGATAATTACTACCTTGTTGTAAAGCAGATGCATTTTTGGAAGCAGATGCGTGCAAGGTGACCATACTTTGGGAAACCACATTTGAAGTAAATATTTATTTGCATAACAAATAGAATACTTTCTACCAGCCCATTATGCAGCTAAGATTAGCTCAGACCTTTATAGTGACACTACATAGATAATAAACTGAAAGCAAATTTGAGTTGGTGCAGTTTTGCTGGTTCCTCAGCTGTCCAGCCCTGTGTGGGTCGAATGGGTGGAGAGCTGTGTGGCTTTGTGCCTGCCAGCAGTAAAGCCTCTGAGACAAGGAGTCAGAGGGAGATTCCAAAGCACAGGATCAGCAGGATAACTCCCCGTCACAAAGGGAATATCTTGGAAGTTTGCTTGAGAAGGCTGAGGTTTCTCTACTTTGTGTGCTTGTAGATAAGACCATCTCCTGAGGCCGGGAGAGCTCATGGACACAACCCACCTCTACTGCAACCTATTTATATCTGCCACACAGGCAGAGGACAACGTGATTCAGATGTTAATCAGTTCCTGGCAGCATTACAGAGCCTCCTTGACTAAAAAGCAATCCAGTTCTGCAGATGAGACAGGAGCACATGGGGCTTCATTGTACCCTCCTACTGCAAGTGCCTAACTTCGGCACTCCCATCAAGCGTCTGCACAGGGAGCTAAGATACAGCAGACCTGGATTTTTGGGGTCTGGTGTCCCTCTTCTTTATTGAAGTGAATTGCCATAACAGTCATGGCAACTGAGTGAGGCCTCTTGTAGGTGGTCTAAACATAACCCGCATTACCAGGGTGCTAGGCTCTGCCTTCATCTACTTCTCCCCAAGGCATGAAACAAAAACACCATCAATTTACTACTGGCTGCTGAGAAGTGAGAAGCTGTTTCCCCTCTGTTTGCTTCAACATGGATTTTAAATGCAATCCCTGTTTTAGAAGAACCTGCAGAAATGGCACTGCAGAGAATCGCACTCTCTTGAAGAATGTTGGCTGCAGGTGGAAATGGTTATTTTTACTCTGTGTGGAAAAGTTTTTTGTTTTTTTTTTCTCTAGCTGTCCATGCTGTCTGATCAGTCTAGGATGGAAACTAGCAATACATCCAGTCCTAGGTGCCTAGGACTTGAAAGGCAAATTCTACACTGTTGCCTTTTACAGCCACGTTTGCATGTGTGCCCTGGAGTGCAAGGAGGTGACATTTTTTGCAATGATTTTTCAGAACAGAGCATCACTTTAGATAGACAGCAGCGAGATGTGTTCTGTTATGTTCACAAAGCGTTTCTCCCTGTGCTGCAGAAGCAGCACATTAATGAAACAGTCAATACACAGCTGCTTTTTTTCCTGCCCTTAGCTGCTACCAGAGACTGAACTGGCTGAGTGAGCTGGGTCTCTGTAGCCTCCCTGGTTCCCTTTGAAGAGATTTGTCTCTGTGATACAGCAGCACTGCTACATCCACAGAACAGTAAGTATTGCTTCCCTTGATGTAGTCCCTTTATGCCTACTTGCTGCTCCTGGGCTTAACCCATCTCTCTTTGTGTTTGCCTAAATAAAGAACTATCATAAAAAATGACCATATAATTTACATGGCAGAAATACTGCCTTTTAAATTCAAAATGGGCATCTGTTTACCTACATGCAATTTTATAAAAATAGAAGAGGGATTATTGAGTATAAAGGAGACTGACCTCAAAACCAAGCAGCAAGGCCTAACTTCACCTAAACAATTGACTCTAGGTCTCCTTTGGGCTTGTTCTCTGCCTCTCTGGCCCTGGGATATGATGTTTTTCAGTTGCATGTGCCTGAAATGATATGAGGGTTATGCTGAAGCCTGTCAGACAGGTGCTTTTGGGAGGTTGTAGGTATACTGCATGGCAATAGTGAAGAGATTCGTGGTGATGAGCCATTATCTGGCATGCTGTGTCCCAGGACAGACTTATGGGTCATTTTTCCCCAGCAGGATTCCCAAGAAATGTCTAAGGGGGTGCTGGTTGGCACATACACAAACCCTTTCAGGAAATAGGCCAACAATTTACACGTGGATGGTCAGCAGTCCAGTGCCTGGGCTCACTTCTTGGGGATCCCTGACATCTCTTAGGTGTCCAGCACAATGTGTGATTAATTACCCTTAGTTGCTTCCTACTTTTCTCCATTGACTAAAATGAGTTTGAAGATTTACTTGCTTAGATTTAGACTCTTCAGTCAGATGGCAAAGGAGAGCAGAAGAAGAACAGCCCTTTACTGCTTCACTGATACCCAGTACCTGATGCCAAGTAAGAAACCACAATACATGTGGAATCTGGCATTGCAAATGATCTGTGTCACAGTGGGTGCTGCAGAGCATTACAAGGCAAAGTTGTATGATCCTTATCCTGAAGAGCTTAGCATCTAATTGAACAGCATATTAACATATACCTTGATTCATTTTATGACCATAAATTTGCACATAATGGTCTGAATGAAGTCTTTCTCAAGAAATAATTAAACCAATATATGAAAATCAAAATATTTTATTCCCCTATAAGAAAGGAATAAAAATATAAGCAAAAATTGATCAGGAAATGCTGATTATCATAATTCTCACAAGACCTTCAGTTGCCCAAATTTGCCAACGTAGCAATAAAATTTATGTAATCATCAGCAAAAAAGAGCAAGAATCTGATGCAACCACTTTCTGATGCAGCAGTCTGTGGGGCCCAATTCCCTTTGGAGCCTTGGCCATTGCATCCTCATTTGTATGAGTGTGTATTGATTGCACAATGGCACAAAATGGAAAAGTGGTGATTCATACCAGACCTTCATCTATTTGACAAACTGGAAGGCACGAGAAGACTGTGGTCCATAGATCTCTGGCAGAATTTAAATACTTCTGCAGCTTCCAGGGAAGATTGCTAAGGAGAATAAAACAGTCCTGTGGGCTTACCTTGCACTTTGAAATCAAATTGAGGGGAGTCTACTCTTTTATTAGGAGACATAATGAAGATGACAAGACAAAACAAAGTCCAAGTGCCACTGCAGTAGAAGTTGCTGGAGGGTTGATGCCTTTGCTCATGACAGAAGGGTAGAAAAGAGACCTCTCCACAGTGGGCAGACAGGTTATGCCAGTTCATTGCTTCTCAATTTTCCCAAACCCTAACCCTTGATCACTAGCCCCGGATTTATCTTGATTTTTCCAACCACCTGAGAGTTCACATTTTTTGTGGTTTAAACTCCCCTAGTAGGGGAGAGGGTTGATGAAAATTTTCATCTGTTCTTGGGGATAAAGACTTTAAACTGAATGCTAGTAGGTTTAGATTAGATATTAGGAAGAAATTCTTTCCTGGGAGGGTGATGAGGCACAGGAATGGGTTGCCCAAAGAAGTTGTGCATGCCCCATACCTGGAAGTGTTGATGGCCATGTTGGATGGGGCTCTGAGCAACCTGGTCTAGTGGGAGGTGTCCCTGCCCATGGTAGGGGCTTGGAATGAGATGACCTTTAAGGTTTCTCCCAACCAGACACAACCTGTGATTCTATGATTCTATTAGCTTTAAGTACTCTCACATCTGGATTGACCTACAGAGGACTCCATGATAGGCAGTCCTGATTACTCTTTGATCCATTTCTTCACAATTTGTTATGAAATGTCCCAATCACTGAACATGTGATCAGCAATTAAAGACCAACAGACCTTCAACCACAATAAAAAACATGTTGTTTAAATTATCTAGATAAATGCAGGGCACCTCATGTAAGAGGCAATGACATATAGGCTATGTACAAGGGTACACGGACAGAAAAAGAAAAAGGTGATAAAACATATTAATACAACTCCAACAGAGTTTGACCCTGTCACTAGATCATGCTGAGGTGTTTAAGGTTGAGTGGGATTTACAGATATTATTTTGGCCACCAGAGGGTTCCCATATTTTTCCATTTGTGAAGCTGAAGCAGTGAGAGAGTAAAGAACATAGAAAAGCCACTTTAAAAAAATGTGTGAAGGCAATAAAGATCAAAAATAATGCAACCCCAGAGTAATGCAAATAATCTTCATGCAGGTCCAGTTTTGTTGCTGTAAAATTCAATGACTGCATTTTGCTACACAAAACCAGACATTTCTGCACTGGTTGCAGCACCCTCATTCTTATTTGCACCATTGCACATGAGATCAGGATTCAAGCAGCTGACAATAAATTCCGTGTATGTAGGACACCTATTAAAGGTTTCATGTGATGTTAGAGTGAGCAGGCTAGTACAAAAGAAACCCCACAAAGTAAATAAGATTTCAAGCGTTGTGGTATTGTCAGGGCAAAACCCCAGATTCCAAGTCAAGTTCAATCCTGCAAAGCTAGTAATGGCAGTGCTATTTTCCTAACTTGGCTTCAGTCACTACCGTGACTCTCAATTCTCAAATAATAGGTGATTCATCTTAATGTTATTTAGGGAAGGAGTCACAATGGCTTTGATAAGTCAAATGATGGTCAGATATTTTTCTTCCAGCTCATTAATTTTCCCAGGAAACAATGGGCCAAATCCTGCTGTCAGTTATGCTACCAAAGTCAGTGTACTAGAGATGCTTTTTCATCCAGGCTAGATCCAGATCCCTCTCTGACATGTACAGGATGGGCTCTTCTGTTTTCTGGTATGCTTCATCAGATCTCTTGGGGATCTCCTGAAAATGTCAACCAGAAATGTTCTCACTGCAGCAACCTGATAAAATCTCTCTGGTGGGTGTGATCAGGGATAGCCCTCGGTCTGAGCAGGTTCCTTGGAAATTTTATCCAAGGTTTCATGGTTCCACTAGAAGATTCAAGCTTTGGTGGGGGGAAAAGGTTCCATGTTGCCTGAAACGGGGGTGTTGGAGCTCATAGGGCTGCAGTGCCCTTTCCCCTGGAGGACAGACATAAGGTGTTCTCTTCCCCTTGTTGGTGAGTTTGATGGCCAGAGAAGCAGCCCGTGAAATCATGTTTGTGGCTTTCCTTTGGTGTCCTTCTGCAGAAGGAGGTTGAATGGGCTGTGAGGCCCAAAGAGCAACTTTCAAAAAGGACTGACCATTCTGCTCCTTCCTGAGATAACTCAGACATCTTCACTGCTGTGCAGGTTTCTCCCCTGTCAGCATACCCGGAACTCCATCATCTTGTGCAATATGGTCCAAAGGTTTGGCAAAATCAAAATCTCTTTCCTTATTTGAGGTCAGAGCCTGGTGCCTTCAATCACAGCAAACAGAGACTTACTGCACAGTCCACTGACTTCAAGGAAGCTAGGAAGCTTCTCATGAAGAAATCTGTTTATTCAGCTTGAATAATGGGCACAGGAATCTGGCTTTTGCCAATACAGGCATGATTGCTTTGCAGATGCTACAGCATTCAGTATTATTCCAAAGTTAAAATTTTCATTTCTAATAAGATACTGACCTTCTAGACATTATAATTAGAAGACTTATTGGGAAGCCTAATATAATATTATACCCACTGGGGAGTCAAAAGTGCAAATAGTAAAAACATCAAATCTCAATATTTAATTAATTGAAATAGATTAAATTTCAACCTATTTCTCACTTCTTTCAGGTACCTAGAGTTGAGTATGAACTTTAGAATTTATGCAGATTTTCCCACAGGCTTTCTGAACTGGAATTTCAAACTAACATCTGTTTGTAGACACACTATGCAGCTTTTTAAAGACCTTCTAAACAAAGAGCTTCCAGGGCTCAGTGTGGGAGGAATTAATTAAATATGACTGCTCTAGTCAGGTGCCTAAATGGGATTCAGACACTTAAGAAAACCTGGCCTTTCTTCTTGGTGAAGAAGGCTTCTGGAAGACCACCTTTTAGAGCTCCCCAGTCAGGCTGTTCTCAAGGAGCACCTTTGTCCTAAAACACACGTAGAAGACTAGAATATAAAAACACAGATTGTTTCAGTGATGCAGTGAAGAGCAACAGGCAAATAGAAACAGCCTTCACAGGAATTGGGATGACTTCCATTTTTATGTCACTTCTGACCTTTATCCAGCATACCAAAGGCCTTTCGTGCAGACAAATAGGATTGTGCAAAAATAACTGAAGAACAGGTGCTTTACCAAATCACAACAGGCTATTTGTCCTTATTCCTAATAATGATGTCCTTACAGGGACTGCCTTCACTGGCTTACTGCACAGTAGAGATTTGTTGTCAAAAATATATAAATAAATGAAAATGGGCACTCAGTAAAACCATTGGTGAGGGGCCAGGAGTTCCTCTGAGAAATTTATTATTGCTAGACAATCCACATGACTGCAGTTCATCTGTGGGGCTTCTGTTCTGCAGTTGCATTTCTCCATGGTAAAGAAAATATACAGTATTCAATCATATGCCATGAGTCCTTTGATTAAATGTGGATTTACTGTACTTGATAGCCCACAGCAGCTTAAGTACCATAGAGTGTGTTACATAAATGCATGTTCAGGATTATTACACATACCAAAATAGGCATGTACTTGATGGAGGTTGTTATGGTTTACAATTCCATTTTCCCTTTCCCTCCCCGTGGTAATAACTGTACATGTATTGGCCTTAAACACCTATACATCTTAAGCACAGGTTAAATTATAAAAGAGATTGCAACATCTTCTTTGTCCATCATCATCTAATAAATCAACAGGTCCATTTCTGTGGATTGATGTAATGGCATTTATGAGCATTGGCAAAGTCATATCCACTTAACTGATGCAATTAAGTAGTGCCGTGCTCTTATTATAATAATAATGGATTGACTGATGAGTAATTTATTTCTTTCCAATGTAACTGACAAAAATAGGCTATATTCATAGACAACGCAATGTATTTGGATCATAAAACTGCTGTCTTATCAAATCTACCATTAGATTAGATTTATCCTCACCAGAGAGTGGTGAAAAATGCTTTAAACCATGGACCAAGCTTAATGAGGTATCTTGGCCCTGATGTGTAAAGTCCCGCAGAGAAGGTGAACATTTTACTATCTATTTCTCATAAGAGAAGTGCTGCTAAACACCATCATAAAGAACTAACTCCCAGAGCTGCCAGCTGAACTCTCTGGTCAAAAGAAGGAGATGGCTGTGTTTGGTTTAATTTTAATTGAGTTTCCAGGAAAAATATTTCCTTATTGCCACTTGTTACTCCATACACTCTCCCTGACACTCCTTTCCTATCAATATTGCCTGGAGACCTGGCAATAAGTGAGATCAGTGCTTTTATCACCCTCAACGTGACATTTTGTAGTATCTTGTTATTTCCTGTGTTTATGACTATGATTTCATTGAATCATAGAAGGGTTTGTGTTGGAAGGTGGCAATAATCTCTGTGTAGATTATTTGCATTACTTTGGGGTTGCATTTTTTTTAATCTTGATTGCTTTCACACAGCCCCAATTCTAATAGCCCTCTCTCTTCATAGGTCCAGTTTTTGTGATCATGACCTTCCTCCAGACTCACTCCAAAGGGTCCATGTCCTTATGCTGGGGGTCCCAGGGCTGGATGCAGCACTGCAGATGGGGTCTCACAAGGGCAGAGCAGAGAGGCACAATCCCCTCTTGACCTGCTGGTCACACTGCTGGCCATGCAGCCCAGGACACCCTTGGCTTTCTGGGCAGCAAGCACACACTGCTGGCTCGTGTTCTGATTCTCATCAACCAACACCCCCAGGTTCTTCTCCCCAGGGCTGCTCTCAATCCATTCTCTGCCCAGCCTTTGTGTTTGGGATCACCCCAACCCAGTGTAGGACCTTGCTGAACTTCAGGAGGTTCAACCAATCCCAACCTCTCCAGCCTGTCCAGGTCCCTCTGGATGACATTCCTTTCCTCCAGGGTGTTGATTGCATCACTCAGCTTGGTGTCATTGGCAAACTTGCTGATGGTGCCCCATTGCCCATGTCTCTGAAAAAAATTAAGTAAACCCAATCCCAACGCCTGAGGACCAGCACTCTTCCCTGGCTTCCACTCTTTGAGTGCAGCCATCCAGCCATTCCTTAACCACTGAGTGTTCAACCCATCAAATCCACGTCTCTCCAGTGTGGAGACAAGGATGTTGTGTGGGCAGTGCCAAAAGCTTTGCACAAGTTCAGTTAGATGAGACCTGTTGTTCTTCCCATACCCACCATTCCTGTAAGCCTGGCATAGAAGGCCATCAAATTTGTCATGCACAGCTACACCTGCGGGGATCAAGGGCCAAATTATTTGCTGGATGGGGATGGACATGGTTGTGCTGACTGCAGCAGAGATGCTCCAGTTTACAGGCTGCATGGAGTCTGCACGTGGGCAAGGGCAAACACTACCTCCAGACACCCCAGAATTCCTGCACTGCAGCCTGGTTTTGCTTATTGCCCTTAGCTCTATCATTTTCTTTAGGTATAAAAGCCTCAAGGGCATATTACATCCATTTCCATCATCATTGTCTTTAAATTATGGCAGCAACAACTATGTCTTTCACTGAGTACAAGCCAAATATGCCAAATACCAATTTCACAGTATTTAATGGTTCAAGAAGTAAAGAATCCACCAAATTATCTCATTTGACCTTCTGTATAAGACTTAGAGAACAGAAAACAGAGCCTGAGACTCCTGCATTGACAGGAACTGATTAACTGAGATAAGCTCAAATGATCCCCGTACTTTCAGGGGAACAATGGAAGAAGAAGGATCCTGATATTTGCAGTTTGACCTCATGGAAAATACCTACCCAATCCCAAAATCTGGAAATCAGCATGACCTGAACCCATGAACCAGGAATGCTGGTCAACACTCAGACAAGGATGATTGCACATGTCAGCTGGGAACACTATGCTGTCATATCTGGGGGATGTCTCTTTATCTGTGGGGTATATTCTTTAGGTTCCACACATGTTCATTTGGGGTTTTTTTGTGTTTCTCTTTACCAAAGATAAATTCCTTCCTTGCTCTCTGAAGCCTGAGGTCCAGCATTTGTTGTTATTTGAAATAGTTTCATTTGTCTGAAATAACACTGGGGACAATTCAGAGCTTGTTCTCTGCATGGATCATGGATGGAAAACAGGGGGTTACATAAACTCAAGGGCAGCAGAGATCACCACAACCACCCATACTTCTGACAATGCTGTCTGTGACACCCTGATGAGGAGGGGAACAGCTCTGCTGACTGGGGAAGACTGCTAAAAAAAGAGATGTGACTTCTATTTCTTCTCATCAAATGGCAGCAAATATCATAAGCTTCCCCAGCACTAACAGACTCATCCTAAATGTTACACCAGGAAGCTAAAAAGATCTTTCAAATGCACCACATGAACACTAACATAAAAGTAGAAGATGTGGTCAATGGTATTGGCTGGCCTAAGAGGGACAGAGAGACCTACAGAGGTTTATTTACTGCTCTAAGTGTTAACAAAGTTTGAAATCAAGGTGATTTATGACTAAAGACAACACATAGGTTAATTTTTGCTCACTGGATCCAACTATCTAATGCAAGGTTAACTCATTGACCTCACCCCAAAGACATTATGTATTTAATTTTCAAGGCACAGCTGCATGTTACATGATGACCAATAAGATCATCAATGCTGCCTTTTATTTCTGGACTGAAGCATTTAAAAGAAGAGAAATATCTGATCTCTGAGAAGGTGTGATCTATGCCTGTACTCATGCATTCATATATTATTTATCCTGATCTACAAGTGAAGTCTTCTAAAGGGGCCCATGGAGGAAAATAAGAGCCATTTGTGCTTTCATCAGAAATGTTTATATAGAGTCCCCTCTCTGACCACGGAGCAGACATCTCAGTCCTGAAACTACACCTTCTCTCAGGAACAAGCACTAATCATTCCCACCACTGCAGATTCTTGTTCTTGTGACCTAAACTCGCTGTTTCAAACTCTTCAAACCTCTTCAAACTCTCCTTCCTCCCCACAGATGATGTAGCCACTACCCCTGTCCAGCTACTGGTGTTAGATCTTGAAGCATAAGCCTCCTAATCCCTGCTCTGATCCACACAAACAGAACACAGGATCTTCGTTGCTGTATAGGTGTTAAAAAACTGGTTACAGGTTTCTTCTCTGGCACAGGAGAAAAACAAAGATGAAATAATATCACAGTGACAAAGGCTGAGTGTTGAATCATGAGAAGTTCCCATGTAATCAAAAACCCAAGCCTGCCTCTTCCAGGTGGCATCTGAAAATTCAGCAGAGTGGATTCACTGTCCTGGTGACGAATGTTAAACAGGAAAACGATAAGAAAAGCAATAATAATGACACTGATGGACAAGCATGTGATGCAAAGAAGAGAAGGTTTCAGCTTCTGGCTAATTTGTAGGCCAATCTATTTCACTGTTCTGCCTGAAAGCTGAAGAGTTGTTGTGACACCACAGTCACCATACAGTTAAGGTCTGGAATGTGATGTTCTGGTGAGTTAAGAAAAACTTTTTGATTACCCATGCTTTGCACCAGGAATTTAAACCAGGGACTGGATAAGAAATAGTGCTGGATGTGCTTTGGAGATAAGGACTCACTCACCATGCCAATAGGGTTCTTTTTGTTCCTGTTGTTACTTTATTTCTCTTGTGGCATTTATTCCAATTCAATTAAAATAATAGAAGATAATTTTAAAGACATATCTATCTTGTTGAAACTTGAGAGACAAAAAGACTGGCAGAGAGTTTCAGATTTTTCTGAAAAAATATGATCAGTCAATTTGCAGTAATGAAGCAGTTTTGCACCATGTGGTCAAAGGCAGGACAAAAAATGGCCATGCCTGAAGAAGAAAAGGACAGATCTATTTGGGTGGGAAAAGATAGGATGGGATGCAGAAATGTAGCAGAACTCTTTTCATGATCAATGTCAAAGGAAAATCGTGTCTGTAGCCTGGGAAGATGGGCAGCATGAAAAACTAACATTTTTCACAGCTGGATAGGCACCATGGGGGAGAGAAAGCAGAACATCCACGATTTTCTGTCTACTTGTAAAATTCTGTCCCTAATTTTTCAGCTTAGTCAATATCTCTAAGAAGGCCTCAGGGATGAAAAATCAAGAAAGCTGTTGCCAAGAACTGTGTGCAGGAACGAGCCAGGCCTGAAGGATCAGGAGATCCTGAGGCTGCCAGAAGGTGTGTGCTGCTGTGAGATGCCACATACCTGCCTGTGGCTCTGGAAATGATGGCAAGCCAGAGAAGCATGAGTAAATGGTGACACACAGAAGAAGGCAAGGAATTTAGAGGGATTTTTTTACCACATACTTGGGAGTGAGGGAGCTCTGTTGAGATACAACATGCAGGTTTTGCCTATTATATGCATAGCTGGAGTGTGTTGACACAAGGATCATAGAACCATATATCTGAATTGTGGCTATGCTGCATATTCCCCGTATTCATGAAGCCCAGCACAGATAATCAAGGCCCATCTGAGGGTTTTAGACAAGCCCAGATTTTCTCTAGAGTAGACATGAAATATGGCCTTTGATTCACTTGGAACAAGATGCTGGAGGCTCTGGAAAAGGTGAGACACCAAAGTGCGTACCACCATCTACCTCACTGCAGCTGCCAATCTGCCATGTCTTTTGGAGGCTGTCCAGAAGAGGTGTGCACAGCAGGACCCAGCCCCACAGGCCACTTTAATGTAGCCTGTCACTGCCAATCCTCACTCTGAGTATGCAAGAGAAACACAGGAAGCCATTTCACTTACATATAAAGAGAAGTAACTGCTACACACCCCCCGAAAAAGGTAATTCTTGGGTCCATGTTTTCTCTCCAGTACTCCCTTCCCTTGTTCTCTGAAGAGCTCTCCTACTCTCCTGACCCATACCTCACTCCCTTTTTCTCCCACTTGAATATTCTCCTGCACCATCCCAAAATATGTGAGAAGCAGACACTGTAGTGCTGTCTGACACTTTTTAGGAGGCTCCTTTCAACCCTAGTGTATTACTTCCTTATGAATACACAGTGTATCTAGAAACAATCCCTTTTCATGCCCACTGTCTTTTCAGGGAAGTTAGTCTGAATATCCAGACAATAAACAGCCTGGACCTGAAAACAGTTTCTATAAAAGGCCAAAATCTATTGGGAAATGAAAGAGAGCTCAGAGCTTTGATTATAAAATCCATTTTGTTTCAAAAGTGAGAACTAAACAGGCTTGGCTGTACCAGCAAACCAGAAGCTCTAAGCAAGCATGCAATATGAGTATATTAAAAAGGAAAAAGAATAGCCCCAAGGCATAGAGTGCTGCAAGAATACTTAGGAAGTGGAACAAGAGTATGGATTTGCAGGTGGCCAAGTTAGACTCACTATGGCTGTTCTCATATTGCACTTAGATCCCTAATGTTTCCTACAAGGTCCTTCAGCGACTGTTTAGGGAAAGTGAACACTTGTGGGTAAAGAAATTCTTGAGTGAACCAGTAACTAGACAAAAGGGGGAAAGGAGAGTAGAAATGTATGGTTGTGTTTTACCATGGTGGGACATATCAGTGGAGTTTCACAGGGAGCTGTCCTGGGGCCTCTGCTCTTCACAATATTAATATCTGGAAAAGGAGCTGAGAAGTAACATGACCAAAAAAAAACCACCCAATGACTGAAAAGACCACCACTGAAATTAAAAGCAAAAACTAATTATGACGTATGATTGAAGGTTTTTATGTTAATTAGTGACCAGTTGATGAAAACGCTCAAATGGAATTTATTTGATAAATGCAGGATAGTGGATATAAAGAGAAGCCATTCTAGATATAAGAAAAGGATAGTGTGTTCTAAATGAGTTACTATTCAAGAAAGGGGGTATCAAGGAAGGGTATCACATAAAAATATCAAGATGCAGATTTAAAACAAAATAAATTATAATATTTTTTTCATGTGCTACATAATTAAACTGCAGAACTCAATGCCACAGGATGTTGTAGGGGCCAAAAGTATAAATGGGCTCAAAAAGCAATTAGACAAATTCCTGGCTGAAAAATTCATCGAGCGTTACAAAACGCAAAGATGCAGATACAATCTCTGGCTCACGGTGCCCCTAAGGCACAGACTGCTGGGAGGGTGTGCCAGAATAAAGTATCCCTCTACAGTTGCTCTGCTTTTACTCTGTTCCCCGAAATATCTGCTACAGGCCATTGTCAGCAGTACTGGGCTGAGGAGGGATTTCTGAAGCTGCTGCTACGGGAATAGGTAGTTACTCATAAAGTTAAGGAAGAAAAAGTTGGTACTGAATCTAGCAGCATTTGGATTGCTAAAAAAATTGAGTCAGAAAGGATTTGTCAGTCACAGGGTAAAAAGATATTGCAATAGGAGAAGTATCAGTTTTAGCATGGGCTGATCAATGTAAAGTAAAGGGTATCAGTCTTGTACTGTCAAGTAGAAACACTCACTGGCTCATGAGGCTTCTGGGGCCATAAACCACATTAAGAAATGAATTCCACACAGAAATGCATTCTAAGATATCATTTAGTAAAAGACATAAACCAAATCTGTGCAGTTGTATATGTCATTGATGTATTTCTAGCAGCTTACCTTGTTTTTCACCGGAATCCAAGAAAAGCCATTTGTATATAAATGATAGTAGAAATGGTAAATTGTTTCATCTGGGCGTTTAATAAATGGTTTGCCCCAGTTTGTCAGAGTTTGCTGTAATTTTATGTGACTGGCCAAATAAATTTGCTGGAAATGATCAGATAGCAGGAGATTGGCACAGCAGAGGAATTCCAACAGAAGCACAGAGTTAATGAATCTCCACCCATGTCCAGACACGTGGATGGGGAGAAGGCCAGGCAGGAGCACCCAGCTGGGATCCTCTGAGCTGAGCACAGCAGCCATGATCATCCCCTTCCCACTGGTGTCTGCATCCATGGAGGAGTGGCTGAGACTGAGGAGAAACTGTGTCCAGCCCCTCTGAGCACGTGAGAGGTTAAAAGACAAATCCCAAAGCAAAATGTTAGGATACAAAAGGTCATTTGTGTAGTGGATAAGCTACACAAACATCCTAGTGTTCAAAAACAACTTAATTCTGGGAATGAATCTGCCAAGGCACTGCAGCAGACTCCACTCATTTTGGAGGAGCTCAGGTCCTGCTAAAACTCAAGTGCATCCTCAGAGGTGCAGGGACCACTGTGGTGGGTTGGGAAGATGTCCTGGACTCTGCAGAGACATCACCTCCTGTGCTGGGGCTGGACACATCAGCTCTCCATGGGCCATGGCTTGGCGTGGTGTGACCTTTCTCCTGCCTGTCAGTCCAAACTGAAAGCATTTTCTCAGTTGCTGGGTTTTAAAGCACCTTGCCAGCTGCTTCAGCAAGGAGTTAACTTCTTTTTAAGTTCACAAGTCTATTATTCCCCTGAAGTTACCCACCTAGAAAGTCTTCCTGAAGTTAATGGATTTGAAGGGGAAAATATGCCCTGAAGTGCAGATGACTTCTGGTTATCCTGATTGTCTGTGCTCTGCAAATCAATGCACTTGAATCTGGTCAAATCTACAGCCAGACAGGCTGAAAAAAAAAAAAAAATCCAGCAGGGGTTTGAATGTCTTTCATACATCTTAATAGGGACATTATGCCTAAACCCCTCTGTGACCATTTAAGTGATAAGACCATTAGAACCAGTCAGTGGCAAAAACAGCTCTCATAAGGAAAATGCATCTTAAGTATCAAGCATCCTTCCACAAAAATTCACAAAAATCAGGAAAAATGCATTGCTGGTCCCAGGTTGCTCTCTGGGCATAATTTATTGGTTTTTCCTAGTGAGTTCTGGTGAAATGCAAAAACTTCTACAAGGACAAGAATCTTATGTTTACAGAAAAAACGGAATATAATAGATTTTTTTTCGTTTTTCCTCCTGCATATTTGGTTTTCTCCTGCACACAGTCTATGACTTTCAGCTACAGGCTATGACTGATCCCTTGACAACTCTAGTCTCTGCGATAAATTGTTCAAAGTCAGACCCGGGGCTGTGTCAGTTCCTAGAATATCAGGGTTTTATATCTTCTCTAGCCTCATTTTAAATTCAAATGATAACAAATGCAATCTGACCCCAGATGGAACAGAACATTTCTTTATATCAGATTGGTGTTTTTGCTAATACAACTTTGGTAAGGATCTCAAACCCCAAACAGTCTCAAACAATCTCAAATCTCAAACAATCAGCTGTGCTGAATCCCTACATGCTTCCTAGGAGGAAGGTGAACCATGAGCCACCATGGAAATGATGCACAATGCCAACAAGAGGCAGGCATCACCTTGCAGGGAAGCAGTGCCATGGGTCTTCTGGCCACAGCTTTTCCCAGTTTTGTCCCCAGTTCTTCTGGTTCTTTATGAGTTGTTTTTTTATTTAAATTGCTTGTGTTTGCTGGAGGATTTAAACTGGGGTTTTATTGTTTTTGTTGTTTGTTTGGTTTTTTTTTATTTTTTTATTTGCACGTCTACTTACTGCATTTTGAAAACACTGTATAATCTATGCTCTTCCTGAAATTTCAGTATGACAGGACTCAGACCCAAAAAGCAGACTATTCCTTTGTTCTTCCCCAACACTCTCCTTTTCTTAAAAAGAAAGGTCTGTAAATAACTCTACAGCAGGCTGGGCTCACACATCTGTTGTTTGGAAGAGGCTGGAGAGAACAAGCCTCACAGAGAGTGGAAAACAAACCTGACCATGCAGTTGTATGGCAAAAGGCTCTTCTGATTTTGTGGGCAAAGGGAAATGTCTTGTGGCTTGTGCTCCACAGTGACATGGCTGATGGTCTGAGCTGGCAAAGCACTTCTATCAAACACTGTTTGAATTTACAAACCTTTTTCTCTGGTCTTTAAATGTAATTCCCATCTGTCAGTAATCCCTTTCCTGTTTTCAACCGAAGGAAAGCCTTGTGCCATGAACAAAGGGGAAAGAGATGCCACATATTAGTAGCCAAGATAAGGTACTAGAATTTAAACATCAAATGCTCAATCCAGACAAAGAGGGATATCTCTGATGAGTCCAGTGCAAACAACACCCTCACATCTACTGTGGTCATCTACAAGGCCATTTTGGTTGGATTTTTTTCCCTCTTTGACCCCTCATCACCTCTTTATTCAGCCTCCCCCAAGCAGAGCATGATGTCTGACTCAAGCTTTTGAACTCTCTGCGTGTAAGTAGGTTTCAAGGTAAGCAAACAAGCTCACACATCCCTTCCCTGTGTAGGTGTGTTCACATATTTTTATTTATTAAAAACAAAATAAAAACATAATCTGATACAATTAAAGATGTGTTTCAGAGAGTGCTCTGTGCAGAGAAATGCTTGCACCTGGTATCATAATTTATAGTGTTTAAGAAACAAGTTGACATTAAAAAAAATGAAATGACAGTGGAGATAATAGGATCCAAAGGTCTCTCCCAAATTACTGAACAATAGAGAACTGGATAAGATCACTCAGGCTATTTTTCTAATATTTTAGAGTAGTAGTTACCTGCTCAAGCTTTTGATCTCATAACTTTGCCAGCTGACAATAGGTAAGTAAGTGTTACAGACAATACAGCAAGCATGAAAATTGGTACATTTTCCAGGGAGGCACTGGGTTGTGAAGTGATAGGAGATTAAAGTGTATGTGAAGGGCAAATTTTGCTCTCAGCTGTCTAAGGTTCATGCAGACTTCTGAATATGGCCTGTTGCAGGATGATCAGCTAAAATTGTGAATTCAACAAATAGAGAAAAAAGCAGTTATTCAGTGTGGGGTTTGTTGTTTTGGTTTTTTGTTGTTTGTTTTTTCTTTAATTCCCTGAGCTGATGGGACACTTATTTGTTATTCATGATATATACTTAATAATGCCAAAAGAAAAGAGCAACTGTATAACAAAGCAACTGAAAAACTATCCTCTCCAGAAAGAAAAAGATGGAAAAGGAGACTCCCATTTTATATCTGTTCTTCTGGATTGAGTGAAATAAAAGCTCATCAGGTCTGTGAGGCACCTTCTCAGAGTATGGAAAGAAGAGTGAGGCAGAACTCTTCTGAGGCAGGCCCGGGGGTCCCGAGCCCTCCAGGCTCCAGTGGTGCAGCCACAAGTGTGCCCAAAGGGACCATGAAGGCTGAAGGTGGGTGTGCAACTACCCCAGCATCCTTTCCAGAAATATTGAGGGCCACAGATGAAGCAAATGGGAGATGGTTGCAAAAGGCCACAGAGTACTCCCAAAGCCACTACAATTTTGCAGTAAAGGAGAGATGGGAATCAGCAAGAGAACAGCTGGCAAAACCAACTCTGCTTTCCTGTTTCACTGGCTGGTATATGAACTGCAGGCATTGGACTAAAATAACATATATTACTGCCTCCTTGGCTTGGTCAGTGGAGAAATACATTCTCCTGATAGACCTGCTCAGAGTTTTCTGTAGTGTGTATAATAAAATACTGTGTGTGAATTTAATAGGCTGAAAGGAATACACCCATACATTTTAGCAGTGGTATAGGAAAACAAACTTTCCTTTTCCTCACACCAAATAAATACCAATAACACACAGAAACAATATTCAACAAAGGCAGAGTGAGCTCCAGACACCAAGATCCTAAGACCATGGTTTTTCACCCCTGTGGGATTTTGCGGTGTGACTGAAGTCCAACATAGAACTTGGCTCTGAACCAAACCCAAGGCCAGCAGAGCCTGAGTTTGTAGTTTTTTAAGAGATCCAATCCTGCCATATGTTTACCAGCGATATCATAATTGTCTGTGCATCCTCAGTCTGCTATGGATTTTGCAGCAGCTGTCAATAGCACTCATTCACCACGGGCCCAAGATAATTGAAGCACTCCATCTGCTGCAGGGCCACTATTACCAACACTGATACTTGTGTCAGTAACTTACTGAAGAAGGGCCTGAACTTGCTCCTAGTGAAAAATCAATGGGAGGATTCCTGTTGGCAGAAGTGGAGGCAGCCCTAACCCTTTCAGTACTGGAAACCTGAGCGGCCGCTCAGCGTCCAATTCCACGGCACCATCCAGACCCACTGTGCCCCTGGATCTCTGGATGGAAGCAAACACAGGCAAAGCTCTGCTGTGATCACACAGCCTTTGCAAACTGGTCCTGCAAAGCACTCTGGAGCACAAACCCCCACTGAGGGAAGGGGCAGGTACAGCAGAAAAAAGAACTGGGCTGAAGAAACACATGGTGTCTGCTCACATGGACAAGAGAGGCAGAATTCGAGTCATGCATTCAGTTTAAAGCCCCTGCCTGCATAAACAGTCAGACATGTTTACGGGAAAGTGCTAAAGGAATTAATCTGTTACTCAGCAACACTAATCAAGACTCCTACCCCATGCAGTTCACAAAATCCTACATCTGTGCATACCTTTATATTCCTGTTCACAGTCAGCCCCTTTCCATCTTCTGTCTGCTGTACAAACAGAAGGAATAAAACAGTTTTCTGGGAAAGAAAACTGGCTACTGTGGTAAAGCATTATTTTCTCACACATAAAACCTATATTTCCTCTCATTTGCCATTCTTTTTTCTCCTCTTTTTATCTACTACCTATTTTCTTGCAAGAAAAGAACAAACTTTTGAAAACCAAGGCAAGTTATGGCCTTTTTAGCAAAGAGGGGAAACCAGAAATTGTTGTTGTGCTGTTGTGAGTGCAGATGAGATCAAACTAGAACTTTAAATCAGAACACCCTTGAACTTTCAAGGTCAAGTTCACCTCTAAAGTTTGCTGCTAAGGCAAGTCAAAGCCTGTGCTCAGATGGATGTGGATAGCTCCCGCTGAGTTCAGGCTGCCCTCCTTGATTGTCACGGTAATATTTTTGTTGTGTTTGTTTACTCCAGTGCAGGTTCTCAAGGATCTGACTTCATTTTCATTCTTTCCGTTTCTTCAGTATAAGAAAGGCCACTTTCTCAAATATATTTAGGCTCTCTGTGCACACAGTGATGTAATAGAAGGAAAATAAGAACTTTAGTGAGGGCGGCTGTCCCTGAAGTGTCACTTCAATGGCAAAAAACAAAGAGCGCTGAAGGTTCAAAGAAGATAACACTACAAGGTCTCAAAATACAAAGCAAAACTCAGTGATTTCTCTTTTCATCAGAGGAGCAGAGAAAGTGAGGGCCTCTGCTTCTGGGCAGTGATTTAGAAATGTTTTGTTGTTTGGTACATTCTAGACCTCAAAGGTTTCAACAGAGAGATAATACTTTTTAAATTGGATCGATGGGAATAGCAGAAAAGAGCAGCACATATTTGAATTTCCTGCCAGTGAAGTCCTCCAGAGTATTTTATAGTACCACAAGATGGAGGAAGTCATATAAGATCTCTGTATGGAGATGACTGGAAAAACTGTAAAGGAAGTTTCCTTTACAGCTTCCTTTATCTTCTGTGGACATCTCCTTACTTCCTCCAATACACCACAAGTCAAGGTAGTTTTGGTTTTTTAAGTAAAATGGGTAAGGAGAAAAGAGAGAAGAAAAATCAAAAATGTGGAATAGTTTGATGAGTGGCTGAAGTCAAAATAGAGACAACCTAAAAAAATCATAGACATATTCCACTGGTAAAGAGAATCATTTCATATCAGAAGGAAGACATAAAATATTTTTAAATAAACTTTGATTTTTAGAAGAGAGAGAGAGATTCTGACTAAAAAAGATACCTTACTTTTCAATATTTAATGAGCCTTTATTTTTGTCCATCTACTTTCAGTACATGAAAACAAGCCTCTAACACAGGAACACACTCTCCAGCTGCAGTGTAACAGATGTGCAAACCATTAGTATCTGCTACCCATTCCAAGCCATTAAATCTGAAACCCTGCAGGAGGAGTCAAAGGTACCATCAGGGGACCTGTGGCAGTTATGGTGTTTCTACTCAGCTGATTTCACTGGAAAGGGCCAGTGCATTACCTTGAGGCACAGAGAGTAAGGAACCCAGATCTGGATTAAATGTGGATGAAATCACTACGGAAATGTACAGCTGGAGTCACAAGATCCATTTCTTGATCCCCTCACTGTGGTGAAGGGGACATAAAGGGTGTGTCACTGATGAGGAAAGGTGTAAATAGCATCCAATGGACTTAAAAACAGAGTTAAAACAGAGAAGACTGTGGGCTAAAATGCTGCAGTGTCTGGGGAAAAGGGAAGAGACAGGATTTGATTCCTGAGAGCTCAGCTCCAGCAGAGGAATGGATGGTTCAGGTTGGACATTCCAGAAAGTGTTACTGTCCAGGCAGGCTCTGTGCAGGATCCTCGTGACGCAGGATTTGGGAACCACCTTGTCATTTGCGTTCAGTACCTCTGAAAAAACGCTCACCACAGGGTAACCAGCACTGAAAAGGGACACTCCAGGGACTGAATAGAAAGATGGACCTGCCCACAAGGGCAACAAAAGTACAAGCTGGAGAGTTGAGTCTTTAGAAATGCCCCTGGCTCCTGTCCACTGAGAATACAGCCCAGGTGGACACTGAGACTGGACCACAGCAGAGCCTGACCAGAACCAGACCAAACACCTCAGGCATCTTCCAGAAAGCCAGGCATCTTGGTTTGCCTCAAGCACATCCAGATCCCCTTCCCTACTCAGACGACACTGTTCCTCCTGGGACAGAATTCCGCGATCTTCAGACGCCCAAATTCACAGCATTTTTGTAGGCTGTGTGGCATTCCAGCCGCCGGCTGGCTTTCTGATGTAGCATGTGGGTGAGCTTTTGCTCACTCTCTTGCCATCTCTCTGCAAGCAGTGGGAGCCAGAGTGGGGCAAGTGTCACAGGCAATATGCAGAAGCAATTCCGGAAACTTTATTGCTCAGAAGTGGCACTCAGCCAGGAGAGGAGAAAGAGAAGAGCTCATAGTTGTGTGCTTGCACACACTGACAAAACTGCTACTGATGAATCAGAGAGAGAAATCTGGAGAGGTGACCTTGGGAGGTCACAGAAGGCTCGTTTTTGCCAACAAATATGAGCATTTGCAATCATGCTGTGGCCTGACGCCAGTCACTGTTTTATGTGCTATCTCATCAAAACATATGAATTTTCAATAGCTGTTTTAGAGTCCTACTTGCTGCAGCGTTATATCTCTCCTACTCCTACAGGTTTTGGATTGTACAGATACAAAAGCAGGGTATTGAGGAAAGCTGGCACTTGGGTTGGCATTTTTTCCCATGAACATTTTCCTGCATTCTGAAAATCGCCGACTGGTCAAGTGCCGGAAGGTCACTAAACAACGTGGCAAAACTGATGACAGAAAGGAGGCAAAAAATCTCTGGAAAAATGAAACTCCTCCATTGTCCGGCCTGGAAGGTCAAAAATTGCCATTTTAAGATTGCTTGTGCTAAGGGAGGCTCACCCACCCTAGGTGTCAGCCCTTCAGAGAGAACTACTGTAAATATCGCCATCTGTGATGTTCCTGGTGAAGGACTCTGCTGATGTAAAGGTTATTACTCATTTATAAACATATGGCTGCTGTAATCCTTCGTTCCTCAATTCATAGTGGGATTTGTGTTTGATTGAGCTTGGTTTCAAAACAAGGATTTTTTTTTTCTCTACTCAGCACTAAGGGGACATTATCAATTTGATTTATAATAATAAAAACAACAGCAACCTACTGTGGCAAATTCTTAAATCAATAGATGTGATTTGACATTTAAAAAAAAAAAAAAATCCCATTGAAAGCAGTTGGTCTGAAGGAGCACCACCCAGTGCAGCCTGAAATCAAATCTGCAGTGACTGAAAAAGATTGTGAACAAGAAGACAGAGGATTCTGCTATTCATCATTGTCCCAGCTAAACAAAATAATACAATCTAACAGCAAATGTATGCTTTTCTGGCATTATTTCTGTTTTGTAAATCCAGAGAGATAAAACACTGAGGTTTAGAGTACGTGAGCTGACAGCATCTTTTCACTGATACTGTGATGGCGGAGGCTCTGAAAATGTGTTTTCAAACTTTGGATTTTATTGCCTGTGTGTGTGATGTGTGAATACTTGAGCATATACATGCCTTTCAAATGAGCCCTTTAGATCTAAGATCCCATTTCCTCCATATAGTCAACAAAGACCATAAAGCAATTTCTGTAGGAGCAAGAGTTCACATAGAAGACCTGAAAGCTAAAAATTCCCACCAAACCAGTTCAGACACAATGCACAGCTTACCTGTTGTCTGCCTGCTTCTAGGAGCAAAGGGACCAGTTCATCTGGCATATTGTAAATGTCTAGCTCAGGCTGAGATGAACTGTTTCCTAAACTCCTTTGACTTTGGGGAGAGTTTTATAAGGTCCTTGATTAAGAGTTTTGATGGCAGTAGAGCCTGTATTTGCATGGCTAACTGTAATATTATGCAAACTCTGGGGAAAAAAAGTATTTTATTCATTGCTGCATGGAAATACCTTGCAGCAAAACACATGCCCATCCCCAAATGGGCATGGCAGGATTCCACATAACAAGACATTTCTCTCTATACTTTTGACCAGCAGATCAAATAAAATCAGAACTACCAATATAAGATCCTGTCTCCTGAGAAACATTTTTCCTGATGGGGAACTCATCTGCCATATTTTAGATAGTGTCTGAAAAACCTTGTCACTGATACTGCCTTGGATTAGTCTAAAAGAATACTTTAGCACCCAGCCCACATTTCATCATTAATAATATTTATGTAATGCAGCTGCAAGGCTGAGCAGCACATTACGTCACCTCAGCTGAATGAAGAGCAAGTTGCACTTTCTAGATCAGAGCACTTCCATGTTTGCTTTATGTATGCTGGAATTCAGTAATGAAAAAAATTTAAATGATGGGAACAATTAAGCTGGCTTTGGGATTTTTAAATTTAAGGTTACGGGATGAAGAAGAAAATGTACTTCAGCATCTCAGGGCTTTTAACTTTTCAACTTAGAAAGAATTTCCTTTTTTGGAATGCTGAGGTAATTATTTTTATAAGTAATCTTTTGTTTAAACTAACTTGTGAGCCCCTGAAATACAGGGAAAAACTAATGGAATTTACTGAGCAATCCTCACATCCATGAGAAAGCTTCAGATACAGAGATCTGAATTTTTTTTTTTTTTTTTTTTTTAATGTGAAAGTCTGTGAATATCCCTGATCTATGGCACCTGAACACCAAGCTGCCAGTCCTTCCTGGATTGCTGTGAGATGGCATTTGCACTACAACAGAGATCTCGGCACTTTCTTGCAGCAGAATTAAAGATATCCATGCAGCTGGCTGCTTCAGTTTCTGACAGAGCCTTTTAAATGTCCAGGGTTTGGAATATTTTAGGTGGTAACACCTAGTATGCTGTAAAACTTCACCTCTGTGTGTTTATGTTTTTCCTCTAATCTGCATCAGGTAGTCTTTGAGCACACAGGGTTTTTCACCCACCTCTGCCTGGCAGAGGTTTATTCATTGCAGTTACTTGAATGGAAGGGAATAGAAGCACAGAGAGAATAAATGACTTGGCAAGCCAGAAATAGAATCAAGATCTCCTAAGACCCATTCCAGTGCCTCAACCACAAACCCATTCCTGGGAAAAGACCAGGAAGTGTACCGTACCTTTTTCCCCCAAAATTTATTCCATTAAATCACTGCAAAAATGTCTGTGGACATTCTTGCTACAGTTTAAATAGTAGCTTGATAATAATTAAACTTTTAATAATTCAGTTTATCTTGACCCTGTTCCTGACAGGCTTGAGACAAATGAAAACACCTGTGCAGTTCAGGTATGAGCTTTATTTTCAAGCCCACTATTTAACTGTTGATGATTTCTCATGCCCTGAGTTATGGGTCAGAAGAATTCAGACCTGCTTCTCACACCTAGTAAAATGACGAGATACTCAGATTTAGAGACTTTTGTTCAACTAATAATTACAAGCAGACAATTTCTTGCAGATTTGCTTCTCTGTGAATTTTAACATTAAGCTTTCATCTACACTCAGTCTCCACAAAGCTCAGAAAATTGTCTGTTGTTTTAAACCCATTGTTAAAGAGTTTTTACAAAACAGCTCCAGAGGCAGTTACACCATTCCAAGGCACCATGACTGCTGAAAATACCTGCAATACTTCTTTTAGTTTTCTCCCCCAAAATTCCCTAATAAACACTAGAAGTGAGTTTGCCAAGTCTGTACTTACAGGCGTAATCTTCTATTGACACATGTATAAATTACAAGGGGAGAAGCACTATCCAGTCACAGGGTAACGCTCTATCAGTGAGATTTCTGGGATTTTTGAGCAGTGTACTCTGTATATGGCAACTGCTGGCTAGTGTTTGCCTATTCTTCACTTGCTTAAAACCTCTGGTTTTGTCTTGAGGGTCCACATAAGGTCAACTTCCCACCCCCCAACAGGGGCATAGAAAACTGCTCTGAAGGTGGAAGAAAATGCCTCTCCTCACTGAGCAGCCAGTGTTGATAAAACAGCTCTCTGTTGGAATAGCTCTAAGGGCAAACAGTGAGGAGGTTTACCCATTCAAACAAAGTTAAGAGTGAGCAAATTCTCTTAAAGATGTACCTATGTCTGAGATCTTTGTTTTGTTTTCAGTTACTTGATAGAAAATAAAGATAAAGCCAAGAGCAGGCTGCATTGAAAAATCCTCTGTGCTCCTGAAAATATTTCCTTTGTGTTCAAGAGAGAAACATAAGAGAAGGCCACTTTAGCTAAACTTGTAATAATATTTTTAAAAATAAATAGCAAACTCTTATATGTATATATATACATATTGAGCCCTTTTTAACCTTTGCTTCTCACTGTTTCTAGAAATGAACAAGAATGGGCAAAGTACATGTTTTACCATGTCTAATTTACTCCCTTTTATGGGCCCAGGTCTTAAGAGAAAACAATCCAAGGTGAAGCTGTATGATTTGTAAACACATGATGGTGGTTGTATAATGAAATCTGCATATAATTCTGTCCCTTGTTTCCACTTGCTTGTCCTCTCCTGGAGTGTCTGGTGGCATCTCTGGCAACATGTCCACAAGGACTTTCCTAAAAACATGTCCTCTGATAAAATAGAACTGTGGGGTTTTCTTAGGGATTGTCTGGCTTGGGGATGAGAGCTGACAGGTTGGTCCAGTTTCAGTTTTAGACAAGGGCCAAACTGGAAATTCAAGATGCAGTTAGGAGAGGACCACAAATGAGGAAGGAGTTGAGCCTGAAACATGGGGGCAACCCAGAACCGCCTCTGCCACGCACACCAGGATCAAATAATGACTCAGAGCTCCCTGAAAGAGATGTAAGTCAGGAGCCTGCCCCACACAAACACACCTCCTCCTGCTTCCAGGGACCTGTCCTTTGAAGTAGATATCCTGAAATTCATGTGTAGGTCCCCAGGGATGTGAACAATGGCTCCACATGCAGCTCTTGTTTAAAGGGGAGGAAGAGAAATCCTGAAATTCCCTGCACCTCCTCCAGCCTCAGCTTCAGCTGATTTTACATTTTCTGCTCCTTGGAGGTGAAGGGCTTCTCTCTGCTGCCCATCAGCAGGCTGTCCTTGTGGCCTCCTCCAGCAGCCAGCCTCACACCGAGGCGCTGCTCTTCTCCCAGGGCTGAGCCTGCTCTAAGCCGCCTCCACAGGCAAGGCCTGCTCAGCAGAACCGTGCTGTAGACTACACATCTTGCTATCTGGGGGCCAAATCATCAAGTGCATGCAAAGGCTTTAGCAAACAGCTTTCGTGAGTGATTCTGAGGTGGCCTTGGGGCTGTCAGGGCAGCATCCTCCTCTGTGCTGTTCCCCACTGGCTGCTTGGCCACAGGCAGGGAGTAGTTTCTGCTGCCTCAGCCCAAAGCCAGCAAACCTGTGCTGATAGACAGTGTTGAGATGTGCTCTGTGTTGGATGCCTGGGCTCACTCTGACCCTGCATTCTTCCAGTGTATTTCCATGGATGGGTCCTGCATCATGAGCTGCTCCTCTTGCACCAAGATCTCTTCAGGTGGAGCCTTTCCACCTTTCCCCGGCTGGCCCTGCTCTCTCATGGCAAAAGAGCATCCTGGTGTTCTTCCAGTGTATATTCTCAATTTAACAGGTTGTTACACAACCTGGCTATTTCTTTTCTTACCTCCCAGGTGGCCTTTGCCATGGTGAGGAGTTCAGACCTATTCAGTGAGAGCAGGACAGAGAAGGCAGCACAGACAGAAAACTTCACCTTCTCAAGAGCTATGAGCTCATTCGCAGAGATAGAGCACTTAAAATGAATTAGTGTATTCCAACACAGCAAAAGCTATAAATAGAGTGCTTATAAATAAACCAGTTTTGTCCCTTGCTCAGGCACCAATTCAGTAGTCTCTTCCTCCGTGTCTAGCACAAGCACGTACTTACATCCCGCTGATTGCAATGGGATAAGGCACTTGCTTTCAATTAGGCATGTTTTGCTTAATGTAAGCCATAATGCTAAATCTATCCAGGTACCAGCCCTTCTTTCCTGTTAAATCAATAGTGCTTAGCAGCCTGACTCCCCACTGTGAATCTGGATTTTACATTTTAGGACAACTTCTATGTTTTATGAAAAAGAGGTAGATATTTCCTGTTTTGAACATTTCTGTTTGCCGCTCCTGAGGGACTGCCCTTCCCTGCATAAGGGAGCTACTATTTGCATAGGCCATCCTTCTTATTCCAACACATGAGCAGCCTCCTGATGCTGTGAAACAGAAAATATCACAACTGTTAGCAAACCTGCTGAAACAAGGTTTAATTTGAAAGCAAATGTGTGCAGTTATCACATGTAAGCAACTCGACACAGACAGTGCTATGATATCAAACACGTTTTGATGGGCTAAATCAAAAAACCCTGAATCTTTCAAAGATGTGCATTTCTGGATTGGCAAAAAGAGCCAGAACATATGGCCTCAAACACATCTGCTTGGCCAGACACCCTGAGGACAGTGTTGGCATACCCAAGGAATTAGCCAAATGTTTGATATTATCCCATGCAAACCTGGACACAGGTTCATCCCACCACTCAGCCCAACTATGCCCAGAGTGAAAATATCCACCAGACATCATTATGCAGAGAAGCTTAACATGCCCAAATTAGACTCTCTGAGCTGGTAAACAGTTTTTTATACAGCTGACAAGACCTCAGTGACTCAGTGACAGCAGGGAGCCTAGTGTGAGTGGACAGAAACATAATTTGCACCATAATTTCAGTTCTAACACACCAGCTCTACTGGCAGTATCTGATTTTGCAGTTTAAGGCTAGCTTGAAAGCTTATACTGACACACAGAAATAGCTGAGGTAATAAATTAGCTTAAATACAGCCATTATTTACCTGCAAATTGCAAACATGGTTTTGCCCTTGCCATGTTTGCTAGCTCAAGAAATGTCATGTGGATATGTGAGACGCCTCTGAGCGCCTGTCATCAGGTCACCAGCCTCTCCAATGAGTCTTGCTGCCTCTTTAACCATTTTCTCCTTGGCTGCTCTTTACAACAGAGTGCAAAGCTTTTTCCTTACAGAAGTGCTGTGTGTTTCTGCTTACCACCCTCTGAGTATTTTCTTTAAATTTAGCTGCAAGCTCATTTTCTTTGCTTATTTTCACATGCTCTCTGTACATGCACCAAAAATACAATCATCAGTGCTTTGTTTTGTTTTTAAATACAGCAGCTAGTTCCAGAATAAGCTGGTGCAAGCAAATGAAAAATCTCCCACATTTACATCAGCTGTGCAGCAGACCCACAGGCTGAAAGCAAAGCAATGCCCAGCACCAAGATAAGACATTGACTTTTGAAATGGCCTTTTTCCCTAGCCTTAACAACCAGTTTTTCTAATTCAACCTTATAATTGTTTTAAGGAATTCTGACATAATTAATACCATATATTAAGCTTAATGTTGGAGCTGTATTTATACACTGTTAAGTCACACAGTTAAAAAGAATCCCTTCCCCTACTGAGATGCCAGGATATGTCAATCTCCAGGTTGCGGAGAAAGACCTTTGCCAGGGCAGGTGAAGCAAATTCTTTTTTATTTAAATCTCTTTAAGTGACAGACGTCTCTGTATTTGTATGTACACAGGGCAGGAATGGTTTCAGTGTCCTGTGGGCTGTCAAGTGACAACTGTTGGAATCTTCCATCCTGCCTCTGAAACTTTCTGAGCACAAAAATTGCTAAGCACAAAACATTCTGCAGAGCCTCCTTTTGTTCTGAAGGGTTTGAGGGAGCTGTTAGACTCATCTGTGCACCCCACTGGGTAAAATCTACCCCATTTCTTGCTGAAGGTTTCTCCTGTCTCCTGGTAAAATGTGGGGCAGGAAGCAGTTTTGGGTTGTTCACTACTAAGTAATTTCAGAGAAATCCAGCCTACAACAGCATTTCTGAGTACCTGATGATGGTGTCCCAGCATCTTGTTCTGTACTCATGTTCCCTTTAAGAACACAAAGTCTTCATATTTGTCCTCACAAGGCAAATAATTTCTTTGTGTAACTTTGATTTATTTTTTTTTTAAGGAGAATGGTAAGAACATTGAAAACAGTAGAAAATTTCATTTTATCTTGGTGAATGCTCAAAAAATCTTACCCTTTAAAACAAATTTATAGTATCTTCTAGCCATGGTGTCTGGAGATGCCTAAAGAATCTGCCAATGTCACCTGGACCTTAAGAACAAACACATTCATCTTGAAAGAAGACAGATTAAAATAAAGGACCGAACTCTACTCCCACAGAAATTTACCCAGCAGAAACATTTCTAAAGCACGAAACAAACCCTGCAGTGGCTGGGTCCTCAAATATTCTGTATTAAGTACTGTCTCTGGAGAGGTGCTTAAAAATTCATAATATGGTGTATCTATTGATGTATTTAACGGAACTCTGGAGTAAGGAAGTAGAACTCTCCACCACTGTCAAGATAACACTGCCAAATTTTCCTTTGGATCTCTACACCTCCAGATGAAAACCTGAGTTCCCTAGGGGCCCAGATATTATAGTTGGAGCTGACAGCTTGGATCTCTATTGTGAGAAATTATTCATGATATTAGCAGTTCTTTCCTCTTAAGGCAAGCATGTGAAATATTACATCTTCACTCAGATTTCCTGCAATAACCTGATACATAACTCAATATTAGGAGACATTCATCAGCAAAAACAAACGTGTAAGTGTTAGTGCAGCAGTATAATATAACAGAACTCGATACCAGGATGTAGCTGCTGAAATGAACTTGCAAAAAATAGCAACTATATAGACATGACATCAAGTGAGGAGCTTTTTAGGGAAGGCAGAGAGATACATGTACTGTGAGCCTTTCTCACTATATATCACATCTTTCCTCTGCATGAGAGAAGTTCAGCTTCACAACAGAACTGCACTCTCTATTGCACTGTGAAAATATTTGCCCTTTTTTTATCTGTTACCCCAGTCTAACACTGTCAATAACCTAATTGTTGAATATATGGGAGTAAGCTGTGGGTTGCTACTGAAATGCTTCTCCTGAAGATCTGATATCAAACATGCAAGAAACAAGAGGGAGTTTGAGCCCTGTTTTGGAACAAGGCAAAGCTCCTCCTTGGATCATGGTTTTCTGCTTATGTGACTCCAAGCTCAGAATTTACCCTTCAGGAGTAGTGAGGCATGATGAGAGGACATGTGCAGGGGATATACACTACACACACCTAAAATGAAAGCAAATTTCAGTTATAAGGGAGTCTCAGCTTGAATAAAGTGCAAATTAAACCAATTGCCATTATTCTCCACAGTTAACCAAAACCTGACTGTACCTAAAGTGCTTTGAACGAGGTAGTTTTTTATAATCTCCATATTCTTATATGTTAAATCCTACTTTACCCTGAACAAATGGACAAGTATGCATGATTTGACTTCAAAACTTTTGATTCAGGTTTCTCTGTGTAATCATCTTGCAGAGCGTAGGCTCTCTGCTCGCTCAGGCCCACGTTATGCAGGCTTTGAAACACAAAGAGCAGTAAAGACTGAGTGAAAACCCTTCTAACTTCAACATCTGAATGACCCTGTTCTCCTTCTGAAAAGGAGATTGAGGTTTAAAAGCAAATGCTGCACTGTGGTCTACACAGTTTTAAGTAATCATAGGCACACATAATGAGCAGCTCTAAAATCCTAACAAATGAAGCCTCTTTTCCCAGCAAAGGAGGAACGGTTCTACAGTTCTATTTAGTTTATACTTTTCCAGATGTGTTTGAAAATAAGGGTTATACTCTATTGCTCCTATCTGCACTGGATAACTTTATATGGCATCTGGTTTTCCAGAATGCAGCAATCCCTTAAGTACTCAAGGAAAGTCTCAAGAGGTCACAATGCAAGAGTTTGACCTGAATTAGCACAAGGTTATGAAGCACCGCCTGTAAAATCACATATTCCTGTAACTAGGATTAAGGGCAAGAACATGAGGTAGGCAGGAAGGAATGTTTTTGCCTGGTAAATAATGCTCCAGAAAACATGGATGCACTAGGAATGGCAGCAAATCTGGGCTTGTTAACCTGCAACGGTGGAGATGGGATAGTTGTGCCTTCTTCTTCCTAAGAGGAATGTTCCTTTTTCCCAGCAGGAAAGCTGCTACAGCTGCATCCTGCCAGCAACAACAGCACCCAGTCCAGCACTTGGGGACTCTGGCATGAGCAAAGTGGACAGTGGGGCCCTGGCTGCCCTTGGCAGCCCTGCCATAGGCAAGTGGATGCTCCATTGACCCCAGATGAATTCACAATACTGCTCTGAAGAGGGTAAAATTTTTTTCACAAAATTACAAATGGAAAGATTGAAGAAATTCCTTATGACTTATCTTGTGGCTAGTGGCAGGAATAAAATGTGCACTTCCGGCCTGAAAGCCATGCCTTTACCCATAAGGCCACCCTCGCGTCCCACTGACATAGCTGAAGAATTACATTGGATGAGTCACCAGTAACTATATTTGAGGCCTTACAGCACTTGCTGTTAACCAGAACACAGAAGTTGTGCTGGGCTGATGCAGAGAACCACTTGTGGATGCCCAGGGAAGGTCTCACTTGCATTTCCAATCTGGCCTCCCACACTATCTTTGTCATAGGGCAGCAAGTAGCACAGTGGCATTTTTATGTGTTGATTTTTTCCCCACCCACTCTGATTTCCGCCTCCAATTTGACCTTTTGTTTGCCAGAGATGTCCACTGGAAAGGCAACTGGGTTGCCACATAATGTTAAGACCAAACATTTTGATGGGCAGAAGTTCCATGGTCCCCCAGATACTTTTTTACATATTTTCTACTACAGCTCAAAAGGGGAGCTGAAAGGTTTGCATGGTCCATTGCATTCAAAAAGATCCCATGGATTCTAGCAATCTTTTGGTCTACAAAGAATTAAACTAGCAAAATATGTATTTGCACAGAGTACACCTTTGGGTGCTGTAAACCTGAATAATATTCTGTAATTCCCATCCACTGGCAATACAGTCTTCTCCCAGTGGGGAATTGACTATGACCTTTGTAGATTAGGTTAAAAAGTCCAGATTCAAATGGAAGAATAAATAATTGAGCATTATTTTAAGAGCTATAATAAGGCTATAATCGATTATTAAGGTAGGTTTAATACATGGTGATTCAATTTCTAGAGTCCAACAGGTTTCATTTAACCAGAGCTCACAAACACCTATTACATTTCCTTTTGATGTGCTTATAACCATCTATAATAATTATGTATGTAACACACTCATAAATCCACTGACTCTATATTAAACCTCTCTGAACCCTTTCTAAGTGGAATCTTAATACAAAGGGTGAGAAAGGTACTCCATTATGGAAATAGATATTAAGAAACATCCAAGATATTAAGAAACATCCAAGGTTAACAATTTCAGGCACTCACGAGAGAACAACAATGTTTTTCCAGTTGTGTGCAACTATGTGTGCAAAGCGTATTCTAATGAAATTGGGAGAGATCAATACAGATATTCTGAAAACAGTGAACTGTAGAGCAGTAGATATCTACGTGCTGCCCTATTAATATCTGCCCCACTGCATATGCCTATTAATATGTGGCTTGTTTTTGTTCTTTCAAACAAATTAGTTTTTCTAGGGTTTTTTGGGGTTTTTTTACTTCAAAACAATAATGAAAACATAAATGTATATTTCTAAACATAAGCCAAGAATTAGACCAAATCTTTCTCTTCACTGCAGCCCTTATCCTGAGAGTGAAATTTGAGCACTTTGTAGTAAAAGCACAGTACTGTCTTGGAAAGAACTTTGCATGGCAGCAGCCACACTGCTTTAATAAAATGCAAGTTTTGTCTCTCCCACATGCAAAAAAAAATTATTTTTTTTTCCCATAGACTTTAGTGGCCAGAAGCTCTAGCACAATCTGAGTATTTTGAAAAGAAACTAATAGATGGACTAATGCAGAAGTGAAGCACTTAGACCTTTTTGCACTGGTTTGAACACTGGATTGTCTGCAGAAACATTTCTCAACCTTTCTGACTTCCTGAGGAAGGAAAAGAAGGAAGCATTTTCCTTTTTCAGAGATGCATTTGTACTGTATAATCCTGTGCAAGGATCACCTCATCTTGATTGTTTAATCATTTCTATAAAACAATGCAAATGGAAGGCAAAGTTATTTTGATTCACCGCAGGCTGAAAGGCCTTGGCTGAGATTTCATAGCAGACAATGGAAGAAAGACTGCAAAGAGATAACAAAGAAAACATGATTAAATCACTGAAGTGACATAAAATCAATAGAAGGAGGCAAGGATCAATAATTCTTTGCTCTGAGTAAGAGTCAGTAGCGCTTGTACTCATTTTCAGATTTTTCCAAGATCATTTCCTGTTTGATTTGTATAGTCAGAGACTTTCTTTACAATATTGTTCTTTTAACATTTTTGTTAAGATTATTCTTTTGTAGGTATGTGTTGCCTAATTCATTACCTATATTGGTTTCATTTGTGCTGGCTTTTTCAGACAGGAGCCAATGACTAATCACATAATAACAACACAGAGAAATTATTTAAGAAAAGTTAATGTAAATTCATAGCCATAGCAAAAGAGAATTTTCAGATTTTCATAGCTGTATAGCAGGTTTCATTGTTCTTCATTTATTATGTCTGTTCACAGTATTTGTTGCTAAATATCCAGAAGACAGCAACAATTCATTAAATCCGGGCATTCCAAAACAGAGAAGCTGAAGCAGAGGGATTCACTGCCATGGAGTCAGAAGGATCTATTCCATTTGAAAGAGGAAGAGGACCAGACAAATTGCATTTTGCAAATTGCCTGAGTTTTGCAAACCCATCACAGGCCTGGAAGCTTATTTCTCAAGTTTTCCTAAAAATACTTGTTACAAAGCAGCCCAAGCCTATACAATATTCCAGCAGAAAAAAACAAAAAACAACAACCCATACAGATGCAGACCCACAGCAGCACCAACTCATCCCATGTTGCATTAAGGAGAGAATATGAATGGTCCTAATCTTGGGTTAGCAATTAACACAGTGCTAAACCCCAGCCCCTGAGAACTCTTCCTGTATCTGATTGCCACTGGGTCTAAGGATGTAACTTCCCAAATGTTGTGCCCCACATTTTGGTGTCACTGGAAAGCCCTAAGGTGGTTGGGCAACATCCATAGACCCCAAAACATTAATGTCAGATTTCATAACTATCTTCTGTGGGGTTATCTTACTTATCTTTGATAGTTTAAAATTCATCAGTCAGGCTACAGAAAACACAAGTCTGGATTGCAAACCTCAGTAGATAAAGAACAAATTATTTTTCTTTGCAATCTAATGCTTTTTATCTTAAGTTTCATTCTAGTCTGTTTTTTCTTTGGATCATCAGAGTTTATTTAGGACAAGGGATAATGGCTTTAAACTCAAAGAGGGCAGGCTTAGATTAGATATTAGGAGGAAATTCTCTACTGTGAGGGTGGTAAGGCACTGGCACAGGTTTCTCAGAGAAGTAGTGGATGCCCCATCCCTGGAAGTGTTGAAGGGCAGGTTGGAAGAGGCTTGGAGCAACCTGGGATGGTGGAAGGTGTCCCTGCCCGTGGCAGGGTAGGTGGAACTAGATGATCTTTAAGGTCTCTTCCAACCAATATCATCCTACCATTTTATTATTATTTCTTATTTGTGAAGGTAGGAAAATGATGAAGTGCTTACCTGGATGACTCTCGTAGCTGATATTTAAAACACCATCAAACCCCAGTGCAGGTTCATTATTTTGTCCACAGAGGGACCAGGAGTTTGTCCTGAAGACTTGTTAAAGTCAGGGTAGTTGGTAAGATTAAACTGCTTTATGTCCTAGGGGGATTTTAGCTCTTACATTTAAAAACTGTGAAGAACCACCTCAGCTCATTTTGACATCCTTCTCCCACAGCAATAACTGAAAGGGCTTCACTTCACATACAGCAGTTCAAAGTGGGGAAAACACCATGACCAAGAGGCCCCCCAAAAGCAGTGAGGAATACAGAGGTATTACCTTCAAGTATATCTTACCTGTAATTATCTCCCTACTCTTGTGTTCATTCCCTCAGGTGCTTTGACTTCAACTACTTTCAAATACACCTGATTGTATAACGATAAGCTTACAAAAATTGCAATTGATGGAGCTCTTCACAATCTGCCTGTGATCCTCTGGCCAGATGAAGCAGAAAGCCACTCAACAGAGCCCACTCTGATTTTTCTGGAGGTGGCAGAAAATTAGAAAGAAAGATATTGTGAGGACAAACAGAAAAGAAGAAATTCTACAGTTCTGAGGGATGAAACAACTGTTCATCTTTAAGTATAAGGGATGGGAAATCTTAGCACACTGCACATATGCTCTGGGTGATTTCTACATAAGCAGAGTACAGAAGGCAGGGATCCCTCCTGGCTCAGTGATCATCAGGAAAGGGAAAAAAAAAAAAAAGAGATAAAAATCTGAACTATTTGAATCACTAAAACACCTTCCCAAGGTGGAGGAAACAGCTGGAAAAAAGCTGTGATGGCAGGAGTTTCAGCCGTGTGTTAGTGCTGCCTATTTTAGGAATCATTATGTCCTCAAGGAAATTCACATTTCTGCATGTACACAGGACTGGGAAAGTCCTTGAACACTCCTCAGTAAATGTTCAATATCCAAGTATACACCATTTTATCTCAGATGCCTTAGGTACATGAACAAGGTACCAGAATTATGGAAAGCAACATTCTCCAAAAAATATCCTCATTGCAAAATATTCACTCTCAGTAGAATTTGGTTCATTAAGGACTATTATATTATTATATAGTTATTATAGACCAGACTGTGAAAATATTATATGTAATATGTTATATATAATTATATATAATGCACATTATATATAATTATATATATATTACCACTGACAAACACCTTGTTAGATCTTGTAATCATCTCACATTTCCTTTCCAGTCCATGTCCAGTGATAAATAGGGTTCAGAAAAACTCAACAGGAGACACCAACAACTGTCAAATTTAGTTTTTTGGAAGCTCCCCAAAAAAGAGAGCACAGATTGCCAAGGTTCAGAGGAGATGAGAAGCCATTAACTTCATAGATCCTTCCCATTCAAACCTATTCTTCTACAAATTAAAAAGGCTTCTGAGAATGGATAATAAAAATATAGTGTAAATATGATAGAGGGAATACTTAATTCAGTACTGCATTAGAATCAGGGATGAATTTTTAAAAGCACAGTTTCTTGGTTTTGATTTTCTTACCTTGTAAATAAAGTGGAAGAACTTGTATGTATTTTGTGGTATATAAAATTACTTCCAGTGGTCCTCTACAAACAGAAAGAGGGGAAAGAGATATGACTCCAGCATCTCCACTGTTTAGACAGGACATTAGTATTTGGCAGGGATATAACAAATTGCACCAACCTGTGTGAAATCCTTATTGCAAGGGAAAATAAAGAATTATGAGATTTCAGCAGCAGTCAACGAATGGAAAACTCAGCCTATTTGTGCCTTTTTGTTCTGTCTGCAAATCAGAAATGTTCATATGCCCTAACAATAGCACATCACTTGCTGATGTAACTGCCAGGGCTAAAAATTGATCCCTGTAGATGACAAGGCTGGAATAATGTTGGGTGAACCATATGGGACTTGGGTGGTGGCAGTGGCCTATCAGGACTTACAGGATACACCAACAAAGAGTCAAGCAAAATCTGAATTCAGCCTGGCACACCAGCCCTCTCAGTGGCAAAATTATTCAGTGGCCAACACAGCTGGACCCATGGGACAGAAGGAAAAGTGATGAGTAAGATGATGGGTTTTTGATAGACTCAGAAAATTCTAAATTATTTCACTTTTGGAGTGTGTAACAGACACCATGCAAGTGTATGAAGGGCTGTACACAACCTCATTTCACTGACAGTGGAACAATTCCTGAACAGTGTGGATTCAAACACCAGAGAGGTGTGATGGTGTAACACCACTGTGCAAACACAAAGGTGCAGGTGACATCCCTGGACCGTCTGCACCTGCTTGCTCTGCTCACACCTTGCAAATGTAACCAGAATTGTTTATATCTTGGCCAATCTAGTACAACAAAAATCAGGGGCATTTTGAAGGCAATATTTTTCATGTGTAGGCAGCAGCATCTCAGGCCAATGCCATACTGGGAAATGCTGCTAAATTGTAAACATGGAAATAGAATATTTGACGAGAGTAGCCTGGAGAACCTTAAAATGGAAGGAGATGTTTTCATTGTGGTATCAAAATTATTCTCCCCTTCATGAGGACTCACAGGATTTACATTGCTACTTCAGCAAGGAGCACTCTGGAGCACCCGAGGTTGTTCTGTTGGTCCACAGTTCTTCTGACAAAACACAAGAAAAAAGTCTCTCTCAGCTGAGCACACATCAGGCATATAAATAATGGAAAAAGCAATCTGTAACTGTTCAGGAGTGCTAGGGTAGCATATCCTAAAATTTTCCACCTGTAAAATATGTTGAAAATATAGATTTCTAGATGTTTCTCTTTGCTTTGTAGTATGAAAAGGGAAAAAAATCCCAACTATTTATTGATTCTTTTATTTCTTTTAAAAAATCCCACATTTTAGTCTTTTATAGTTTTCTTTGATAAACAGATACTGTCTTCAACACTGCCTTCAAACTGGAAGTTTTCATTTAATTTGTTTTTAATTGCAATCAGAAGTTTATAGTCCAACTATATATAACCCCATAAATCATCATTAAAATGCCTCCAGTCATGAAACAATGACCAGAACAATAATCACAAAAGTGAGAGATTTACACTCCAGCTGAGACAATAGCACAAGCAAGCAAATGTTTGCACTCTTCAAGAATATCAGTGTCGTTTATAAAGTATGAGTAATAAAATCAATACAGTTGATATTAATCAGTATCTGGGTGGACCTTGTTCTTGTACTTAAGATAGGCCTTCTGATAAGATAGTTAGCTATTTGTATTCCTTTTCAGTAAATTAAAATATATTTCCTTGAAGATATAACTTGCCAGCTATAATAATGTGCCATTATGCTGATGATTTACAAACATATTGTAAAACACAGCAATGCAACAGCTGTGGAAATAAAATAATCAGCCTTCCACCTCTCTGCTACATCGGGTCAAACCTCTTATTTGCCTGTAATGACAATAAGGAATAAATAAATACCCCAGTATGTGATGAGGGGGGTGAGGCTGGCTATTCCTGAGAATGTGCTTTGCATGGCAATCAATGATGTGTAGTGAGGGAGCACATTTAACCACTCACTATTTATAGGACATGGAGAGGCTGTCTGTTCCAGAGACTCTTACCTAAGCTGAACTAAAGAGGCACTTATAAAATTGAATCTGCTGCTCAGAGCTTGGGCTCTGCTGTAAATTACAATCCATAGTCCTGCCTGGCTGCTGAGCCATGGTGAGCTCACCAAGCTGCTCTGAGGCTGTTTGTGTGCTTTTTATGCAACTGTGTCAGGTGCACACAGGAAATAATAATCAGGAGGCAGTGAAACACATCACAGAAAAAAATATTTAGCAAGACTGGCTTCTGAAGGGATGTATTACTTTGTATTTGCAGCGCACTCCTGGCTCAGCAGTCCTGCTGCAGTCTCATATTAATGTTGGTAACATTAATCCAAACTCATAGAAGAAAAGAGAGGAACTGATTCTTTGCAGGTCACAATCTTTCTCTCTGTTTTACCTCTGATTTGTACCTCTTTTATGGGGCTCTGTCACACTGTGACATTTGCAGGTCACAGTAGCATACACTGGGTGTAACACCTATTTAAGCTTATCTGCAGAAAAGAACCTGGCAATGATCTACCTGGGGCTCTTTTACTGCTGGAGATGATCCAGGTTTTCCTTTCCTTCCTTACCACCCCCCTTCTCACCGCATGAAGTAAATACTAAACCTGCCTTGCTGAGCCTGTGTTTTGCAGGAAAGGGGCTGAAGGTCCAAGGTCAACAGAACACAACTTCCTCCAAAACAATGGAATTATTTGGGCCTTTCCATTGGCTTACAGAGAGCAGGTTTCAATCCCCAGTCAGCACAACAAATAAATCTGAATCACTGAGCTGCACAGTGAGACACCCAGCACATTGGGTAATTCAGGTGGCTAACGAGCTGCAGCAAATTATACAGGTTTGGATCCAAAATTAAATTTGCATTATGGCTGTTAAAATTGATCAGAGAATGCTTTATTCAATTCAATTCAATTCAGTTAAAAGTCTCATAATAGTCCTTGCATACTTCCTACGCTTTGATTAAAGTCACTAAGAACTACCCTCATTGTGCAGGGACCAGAAAAGTAAAGCTAAAATATTAAAAGCTGTTTTGCCTGCCAAGCACAAAGAAGTGTTAAGCTGGTAGATCTTGGAGCCTGCCAGAACTTCATAATTTTAGTGCTTGTGTTTGTCCAATAAAAATAATTCTGAACATTTTAGATCTCAACACAGCAACTGCAGCATAAAAATAGAATGCTTTGGGATATCAGTTGTGCAGGAAGATATACACTTTCCCAAAAAACAACTACATCCTACAGAGCTGGGACTGCCCCTGGAAATAGTTCATACTCATCTGAATCCAGCAATCCAGAACAGAGGCTGCTAAAGCACTGACCACAGTAGCAAGATTGTCTTGTCTCAACCCACCAAATTGGAAAATATTGTACATCTGGGGAAGCACTGATTCAAAGTATGAGTTGGAATGGGTGATTTAGAAAGAAAAAGAGAATGGTCAGCCTTTTTCTAATCCTCAGAACTATAAATCTTAGAACAGGGCATGTTTATTGCAAGATACACGTGTACACACACGTGCAAAATGCGTCTTAGAACCATAGAGGTGCTCATTTGTCCAAAGTCATTCCAAGACAGAAAGATCTGTTGCAGACAGAGAGATTTCTTGTTGTGATTATTGTTGTTGTTGTTTTTCTTTGTAAACAAAGATGTGCTTATCTTGGACCACATTTTTCCCTATACACAAATCTTATCCAGGAAAGGTAATCAAAATGAGATCTGATGGACAAGAAGTTATAATCTGGCTGAAAAATCAGGTTTGGCAAATCCAGCATTATGTCTGTGAGCAGAAAAGAAGACCTCAGAGGCCTTTGCACCAGAAGTACTTTCTCTAATAATTCTGCAGCAGGAACACCATGATCATGGTGAGATTGGCAGGTTTCTTCTGAGCTCCCTCTAGTGAACCCAGTGACCAGCTCCTGCTCCCTCCCACTGAGACACCCTCAGCCCAGGTCAGGGTTTATAACAAATTGATATTTTCCTTTAGCATAGACACTCCTTGCTTGTAGACATGGTTGTTATTTTTCTCCTGAGTCACTGATGGAAGAAGATGAGGCTTTGAGAAATTAGGGACAGGATCCACTTATCACATCTCTGTCTATAGCCCATGAGAAGTTCTACATTTACTATAAACCAGTTGTCTGGGCTCCACCTATAGTCAGCACAGAGAGACATAAATACCTCCAGGAGGCCATTCATTGGTGTCTATCTCTTTTCACTGGCAACAGGGGATTCCAGATAGCCCTTTTAGATAAGATAACTGTCAAAGGGATAAAATTATGTGGCATGAATCCCTTGTGATTTGATTTCTCCATTATGAGGCCCTTCTGTTACTCTTGTTTAAACACGTTCTTCTTTAAAAAAAAAAAAAA